>JAKTWG010000028.1:0-128514 GCA_030560915.1 Pichia sp. NRRL Y-12824 | reverse complement strand
ATAATAATAATAATAATAATAATAATAATAATAATAATAATAATAATAATAATAATAATAATAATAATAATAATAATAATAATAATAATAATAATAATAATAATAATAACATAGATAATAATAATAATAAAGATAATAATAATAACATAGATAATAATAATTTAAAAAATAAAAAATTAAGTACTAATTTTATAAACATGGGTATGAACATGGGTTGTACACCAACATCAGCTTTTACACATTTAGGTCATCAAAATCAATATTCGACTAATACTCCGATTATGAATGAGTATTATCCTGTTCAAATGTTACCTCAACTTCAACAGAATCATAATTATAGATATTATACAAAAATAGATGCAGGACATCTAGATACTCATCCTTCTAATTATCAATATAACCTACCAAATCAACGTGTTATGTATCAACAACAACAACAACAACAACAATCAATGCAACCAATACGGCATTCTGTTCCTTCAATTACTTCATCATCTGCTATTCATTATCAACCGATTTATAGCCCATACCCAATGAATGACTCAAATAACACCGTTAGTAACATTCAAAACGAAAACAGTAGTATAAACAATTATTCCAATTCTGATTATTTCCATCAACCTCAATATAATTCTGCTATTTCTGTTCCGACTTCTGTTCCTATGACAATGGATATGTCTTCAAATTCATTACCCAGTAGTGGAAGTAGTACTATGAATGGTATTAATATTAATAATAACTCAGGAAATTTTAATAATGTAAATAATAATTTTTCAAATGACGAGTTGTATACGAAGAACAAAGAGACACATCCTGTTACTGTATCGTCTAAAGCAATTGTTAAGAAGGATAGAGTTTGTTCAGTTTGTAATAAAATCTTTAATCGACCTTCAGGTTTGAAAACCCATATGCATACACATACTGGGGAAAAACCATTCAAATGTGATTGGCTAAACTGTGGAAAACAATTTTCAGTTCGTTCAAATATGATTAGACATTTCAAAATTCATCAAAGAAATGAACAAAATGCTCAAACCCAAGCTCAAGATCAAGATCAAACTCATGGAGTACATCATCATCATCATCATCATCATCTTAACCATAATCATACTCCATTCTCATAACTCTAGCTGTTTTTCACAAACATTAGTTTTTCATTTTGGAAACAATCAAAGGTTAAACAAACAAAATATATAACAATTAATATAGTTTACTGTACATTATGCTTTTTTCTATACCTTTCTCTTGTTTTACTCTATAATTAAATATACGATTTTTTGATCATTTCCTGATAGAAAAAAAAATTTATAAATTACGAATTATCGAAAACAAAACAATATCTACGTATATTTAAAAAACAATATAAGCTTCCCCTGATTATAGCAGGACAAATCATCCTGTGATCGGCTGGTAGCAAAACCTAAAGTACGGAAAGAACCAAAATGATGCGCTTTTCTTTTTTAGTTGAATGGCTGAGATGTCAAATACCTTATAAAGTATCTCATCATTTGGTAATTTGTAGTTATTTATCCCTAAATCATGTTAGCTCAAATACGATTAATAAGGTATGATTTCTCTTAAGACGTATTTCAGCATAATTTAAAAGACACGCGAGACATTTGACAGATCAAAATTATAGATAACACAAAAAGTTTTACGAATTTCGCATTTTTGGCTTTTTTTTTTGCATCCTCAGTTTGGAAGCGAGAACCTGGCGTTCGTCGAGCAAGGAAATATGTACATGATTAAGAACGAAGTAAGAAACATAAAAAGGGAAAGGGGAGAAGGGGAAGCACTAACCAGAACGACAACGCGGGTTTGCTTACCATGACTAGACTTAACTTCTTAGGTTTTGTGATTTCACAAGGAAAGATGGATAAGACCATCAAAGTTCGTATTTTACAAAAGAAATTTGATAAAAAAGTTCAAAAACATTTCCTCAAAAAGAAAGATTATTTGGTACATGATGAAGGTAATATTTGTAGGGAAGGTGATTTAGTGAGAATTGAACAAACTAGGCCATTAAGTTCAAGAAAATTTTTTGCCGTTGCTGAAATTAAAAAGAATAAAGGTCAACAATTTGCAACTTATCAAAAAGAAGCAAAATCTAATGTTCATGCTGAAGAAACAAAAAAGAGTGAAATACTTGCAAAAAAGAGAGAATTATTCGAACAAAATTTTAATGAATCATTATACAAAGATTTATCAAATATCAAAGAATTAAGAACAAAAATTGATTTAAGTGAAGAAGAACTTGAAAAGATTAATCAAATTAAAGAAAAATATAATATTTCATCAGTTTTTCTGTCCGAATCTGAAGAACCAGTTGCTCCAAATAAAGAACTTTTTACATCATCTATGACTGATCTTGCTAACAAGATTGAATCCCTTTCGATTGATTTAAAAATTACAACTACTTTAAATGATTTATTAAATGATCAATCCAAAAAAGTAATTGTTGATCAAATATGTGAAAAATTGAATATCACTACAGATACAAAGAAAAACATCAAAAAGAACTTAATTAGAAAATACCTTAAAACTACACCTATTGAGCAATTACAACATTTAGGTTTATCTCTTTAATCAGTTCGAACTATATAACCTGTAAATAAAAAAATTTATAAAATTAATTGAATTATTATTTAAAATCTAATGATTCTATGCGATATTATGCGACAATATGTTTTACTTAGGAAAAGTACAAATGTTTAATACATGCGAAAATAAAAGTGAGAAAGACTATAAAAACAAGATCATAAAATAAGATTAAATTAAACTAAAATGAATTTAATTTAATTTAAAAAACAGCCTCCCCTCTTATTGATCTAAACATTATTCATTGTCGTATTTGATAATGGATTATTCTGATATGCGAAATTTAATAAGTTTTCTAGACCTGCTAATTTATTCATTTTATTATTGTCGGTTGGGATATTAGAAGTTTCACTATTTAAAATGACTGAGCCTGAAGTGTAATAACTATCAACTTCTGATTCTAACAACAATTGGATTTTAATAAAAGTATTATTATTTAATTGATTAATCTTTTTAAATTCATCAATCCAGTTTTCATTAATTATAAGTAATAAATTTTGTTTCTTTTCATTTAAAAATTGAGTAATTGAGCTATTTAAAATTAAATTAAATTTTTCAATTGTTATATTATAAAAATATCTAAATTCAACAGCATGAAATTCAGGTAGTTTATGAAATATCTCTAGTAAAAAGTTCTTTAAAAATGTAATTGATATTGTTAAATCATTTTCAATTGGCGGTATAAAATTTAATGCATAATCTGATAACGTTTGAAAAAAATCACTAACTAATGGTTTTACTCTTAAAAATGCATAATCAGAAGTACTTTCAACTTTATATGGTATATTAGTAAGTATAAGTTCTATTTTTTTTTTTAACTCACTTAATGCATCATCAACAGTGATTATTGGAGATGCATCGATAATTTTATCTGTAATTTCTGGATTTTCATTAATCAAATTATTAATCAAATCCTGTAATTTTTCTTTATCTAAAGTCTCGATAATCCTATGCAATGACAATTTCTGTCCAAATATTTCGTTTGGATTTTTTTGCTTTTTAATAATACGATGTCTTGAAATTCCTATTGAATTAACACTAGAGTTATTATTATTATTATTATTGTAATCATTCATATCGTAATGTTTCCGTTTACCTCCCATTTTTTTTGGCGTAAGACGGCTTCCTGTATTCATCGTGTCTATAATGTATTGATTGTGATTGTGAAACGAGCCCATTCTGCAAATATTTGAAACCTCAAAGGAGAAAAAAAAAAGAAGAAAAACTGAGTTGCCTTCCATATTTGAAAGAAAAGCCCATCAATCAATTTCTCCATTCGAGTATTCCTTTCTCGTAATTTTGTTTTCTTTTTTTCTTGTACTTCCCAAAAATCCAAAAAAAAAATGTAAAAAAAAGCAAAAATTATTGAAGGAAGCGAGGTTCGAACTCGCGCGGACATACGCCCAACAGATCTTAAGTCTGCCGCCTTAGACCACTCGGCCATCCCTCCAATTGTTGAAAAGAAATTTCTTAGGTTTGATATGAGGTTGCTATGCTTATCACGTGACTTTGCAACATATTTTTTTCATTCAAAATTTAAAAATATTGTTAAATCAATTTTTGAATTTGAAAAAATTAGAAGAAAACCTGAAAGTAACTTAGGCTTACGTAATTAGATTTAGCTTCATTTAATTAAAGATTCTAGCATCATAGAGTGTTGGAGTGAAATCGCCAGATACTACAACAGAAGATTGGGTATTTGCCCAAAATCAAACTATGTAGATATAGTTGTGATATTGATCAAGGTTATAAAAAGAAACAATATGAATGTAGAAGTGTAGAAAAGAAGAAACTTTCTTCTGGTATATACATAGAGCAGATCACATGTCTAAGAGAACATTGAATGTAAAAACTTCCAGATAATCCTCCAATCATTTGTTCTAGATTAACATAATTGATGATAAGGATCATCTCTATTCACAACAGTTTTGTAAGGAGATTAAGTATGAGAAGAGTTAAGGTAAGATTGTTTTTGCTATGAGGCAAATGTATAAGAATCATAATTTTTTAACTTCTCCGATATATAAGTTTTTTGAAGATTCTTGCTTTTGATAATGGAATTGATTTGTAACGAAAATATCCAATTCGATGTTTCGCCAACTTTTTACAACCTAAAATCCATTGCTTGAACGAAACGGGATTTAATTACAAGAAAAGAAATACTGCAAATCTATTTTTAATGTGTTATATTTCTCTATTGGGACGAACTGCTTATTAAGAATTTTAAGATTTTGTCAATGCAGAAAGCAAACTAACTCAGACACTCAACACGTGAACAGGTTCAGAAAAGTATGGAATAATTTACAGTTTAAACAAGGATGTAAAATTATGTCATTATATCATAAGCTGTTATTATTTGTTGAAATATAGCATTTCATTGCACGTACTAAATTGATGGGAAAAAATCAGTATAAAGAAATCAGTTAAACAAGGAGCTACAACCGCATAATTAATTAAAGAGCTGATCTTTGAACAGTTCTTTTAACACTTCTTGTATCTGTTTTTTTCTTATGAGACAATGGCACACTCTAAAAGGTTACATTTCGTTCTTGCATTTTTCCTCCCACCTATTTGTGTCTTTATGCTCAGAGGTTTCGGTAAATATTTTGGTATTAATATTCTCTGTAATCCCAAGTTCAGTACACGCTTGTCATCTTATTTCCAAACAACCATAGTTTTTATGATCGATTTAGATATATTATCTTCTTATTTATTATTCGATGTATAAAACATGTTTTACTTATCTTTATTTAATCTATTTTAATTTAACACTTATCGGTATTTTATATTTTTAGTGCATAAAAACCACTCTAAAAACATCCAATTGAAAAATTTATTTAACATCAACATAGCTAAAAGGACATTCACTTTTGAATTATCATTTAGAAAGAGTCAAAAATTAAAAATGTGGTTTTTAATAGGTCATATAACAAGAAAGACTTACAAGTATGAATTTAAAAGATCGAATATAAAATTTCTTGGCAATTGTGTCTTTTTTTCCGTGTTATAAAGTTTGTTCTTTGTTAATGTAAATTAATTGGTCTCAATAAATTATTTTGTTCTTTTTTTTTGTGAAAGATAAATACACAAATGATCCAGATAAAAAATCTGATAAAATGTTAGCTTTAGAGTTAATTCAAAAGATCGGTTTTAGAAATATTACCAAATAAAATATGCATTGTTGGAAAATACAAAGATTTTACCTAGCAGTTATATCCTAAACATATTAAAAAGCATTATTTTAAAATAAATTGCTTTATATTTTCTTAATATTAAAAGGCAAAGCATTTTGGATTTATTTAATTAAATTAAATCTCCAATATTTGTTCTCACATGTAATAATCTCCATTTGTCTCCCAATTGGTATTTTGATGTAGGTATACCTTTGTTTTGTTTAATACGTTGATATGTCAACCACAGATGTTTCCGATGATGTAAAATTCGTTTATGGTTACGTTTTTTATTGTATTCAATATTATCAATAATATCTTTTTGAGGTACTGTATCCGTTTCATTATGAAGTTTAAAATTGACACGTTTATGACATGATGTTGGCTTAATATCTTTTATTGTGAGTAGTAATTCATGAAGTTTAGATGCAGGAATGTATGAGTTTGCAGATTTTGGTGTTGATGTAATTGATGTTGATATTTTTGATTCTGTAAGTTTCGCTCTTGGAGAATAGACTGCAGTTGGTGGGGTGATTGTTCCTGGGAGGGTTTCCAACGTTGATTCACCAATGTTATAATCTCGCATAATGTTATGAAGGAGATTGAAAAAGCAGGAAAGTAAGAAAGAAGAAAAGAAAAAAAGAAGTGAAAATGGAAACTGAAGAAATGTGGGAAAACGGGGCAACAATCATTTTATGCGTTGTTCTCGGGAAAGGACGGATTTGTCAAGTTTAATAAGATAAACAGTTCTGTTGGGGAAGGTATCTTGTGGAACGGTGTGAGCACTTACTTCACATTTGAAATATGATACGTCAAGTATACCTTCAATGATTCCAGCGACAAATGATTCACAGTTAAGAGACTCATATTCTTTTGGTAAACCAATGTATCTGGTCATTATTGGATTATTATCAATTATCATGTATTGATTTTCATGATCTGATGATTTTTCAAGTGAATCTGCAGGTTTGTCAAATAAATTTGTCCAAATTGTGGACACTATGAATTGTAAAATTTCCAAGATTTTAGTATTTCTTTTTGCGAGATTAGATTTACCCGTAGAGCTTATATTATTAGTAAAATTTAAACGAAGGGATGTCAATTCAAGATATTTTAAACCAATAGTGTATCCTAAATTATTTAATTTTCTTTCTAATTTAAGTAAACTTTTTGAATTTTTCAAATTCATTTGAACAATTTGCATAAATAAAAACGAAAGGGAAGAAACAGAAATGTCATGTTTAGTCCTATATAAGTTTCTATCGTAAATCAAACTAGTAACATTGAGTTGTTTTTTGATTGTTCCCGGAGAAGGTATTGGGGATGAAGGAGCTGAAGAAGAAACGTATTCTTCATTTGGGTCAGTAGATTGTGGGCCAATTGCAGGGTTGTATCCTGTACCTTGAAGAACAGATCGGGACATGGACGATTGAGTAATGGATGAGATTGGACCTAGCAATTTATTGTAGGATGTTATTAAAAAGAAACACCAGAGACAACAATAATTTGAGAAAAATCCAATTGGAAGCGAAAGTGAGAATATCAAAATATGAAGAAATATTTTTATTTCATTTCATCGGGGTGGGTTTTTAAATGTTTATTCTCATTCATACGTGGGTAAAAGAAACAAGGAAAAGATATAGATCAGCAAAAATGCCTGTTACTATTAGAAAAGCTAGGGTTGAGGATTTGCAAGCTATGCAGAATGCCAATTTGCATAATTTGCCTGAAAATTATTCGATGAAATATTACTTGTATCATTTATTGTCATGGCCAGAAGCTTCATTTGTTGCGGTGAGTACTGATGTTGAAGTTGAAGGTTCTAACGAAGGAGAAGAAGGAACGAAGGAACAAAAAGCGGATGTTCAATACATTGGAGTTAAGGAAAAAGTTGTCGGATATGTTTTAGGTAAAATGGCAGATGATGACACAGATGAGAATGCTGACAAGACCCCACATGGACATATAACATCATTATCAGTGATGAGAAGTTACAGAAGGATGGGTATTGCAGAAAAATTAATGAGAGAATGTTTATACGTTTTATGTGAAACATTTCAAGGAGAATATGTGAGTTTACACGTTAGAGAAAGCAATCGTGCAGCACTGCATTTGTACAGAGATACATTAGCATTTGAAGTGTTAAGTGTAGAGAAATCTTATTATCAAGATGGAGAGGATGCATATTACATGAAGAAGACACTTAAAGTAGATGAACTCGTTCCCAGTAAGTTTCACAAAGCTACTGAAGAAGATGATTTAAAGAGTGATCTTTTATAGATAGAGATTTACGTATGTAACAAATGTATAAGTGCTTAATATAGATTCTGTCAGAAGTGTTTATAAAGGTAGCGTGGTTGTTTCCACATCAACGCAGTGGGATTAGACAAAACGTCACACCCGGCGTCTCGAGCCAAATGCACTCTAGTCATCATTTGAATCTATGTATATATCTAAGACACACACGACCGACGAAGGGCTCCTCTAAGCCCAGCGATGTCCGTGATATTCTTGCTGCAAGAAAGAACCAGGAGAATCACCTACTACTCCCACATAACAAAGAGAAAAAACGAAGAAAAACAGCAGACCGTCTCTTTTTATAGTCGCGAGAAAGCGAAAAAGCGAAAAAGAGAAAAAAAAAGCGAGGGTTCGTTTTTTGGAGGGTTTGTCTTAGTTGTTTGCATTAATCAGACTAAGTCTTAGCAAAGGCCAGTCGGTCGATCTTCACTTCGCCCGAGACTAGTGTGTAGAGGTACAGCGTGCATCGACCGTCTCCCTGTGTTTCGAGGAGACAGAAAGACGGACATGGTGCTAGCGTTTTCGTAGCACGGTCAGCATTGTCCAAGGCGTCGGTGGTGAAGGCTCCTGTGGCCGTGCCTGGATTGACAAAGAATTTGTTGTCCAGCGTGTAAGCCTCCACTTTGTGCGTTGATCCGTAAATAAGCACATCCACATCCATCATACGAGCATGATTGAGTAAACTGAGTGGGTCATTTTTGGGTACTACTTGAAATCCGTTAACAATTCCAATTTTCAATCCGTCTATAGTAAATACAAGCGATTGTGGAATACTAGTGCCTGTTGTATCATCACATTGATCTGATTCACCTTTGACCATTTGGAAATCAGGTGATATGGATTTTAGGAAATCCAATGTGCTTGGTGAATCCGTTACGTTACCTAAACATAACACTTTATCGATTTTGCCACGAGGCTGGAGCAGTTTGCGGAATGGAGCCGGAATGGCCATAGCCCGTTCAGGCACGTAGAGATCACCGAGTGCAAGGAGCAGCATGCTTGTAGATAATAGTATTCGTCGGGAGAAGAGATGAAAAGGAAAGAAAGAGGAGACTAATATATAACCAAGTGATACAACGTATTGTAAAACAAGAAAGCGAGCGACCGGTTGTTCAGCGTGAAGGCGAAACAAGGCGAAACAAGGCGAAACAAGGCGTTTGCTGAGCTGTGCTGTGCTCTGGGCGATACGTAGACTTCGTTAGATAGATAATAGTAGATAAATAAGTAAATAAATAAGTAAACAGACACATAAATAAGTCGGTAAATAAATAAATAGTAGCCAGACGACGGGACAAAAGACACCCGCCAATCACTTATGCTTCCTTCTTGTCAGAAGAGGCTAAGAAGTCATTGATGGCCTTTTCGACGTCGAACTCACCAGATGCAGCAGCTGGTGCTGGTGTTGAAGCTGGTGTTGACGCTGCTTCTGCTGGAGCTGCTTCTGATGAACCAAGAAGACAGCTGAGCTGAACACCACCAACGACGGTGGCAATGGTGCCAATGGCGAGATAGTGTGGGGGAACGAGTTTGCCCAAGATGTTGTATGCTGCACCCATGCTGTGTGATGTGATGTGATGTGACCTGGAGTGGAGTGGACTGCTGTGGACTGCACACCAGCCCGAACCAGCCC
This sequence comes from Pichia sp. NRRL Y-12824, assembly GCA_030560915.1. Lineage (NCBI taxonomy): Eukaryota > Fungi > Ascomycota > Pichiomycetes > Pichiales > Pichiaceae > Pichia > Pichia sp. NRRL Y-12824. The sequence continues at coordinate 118,818 of JAKTWG010000028.1, read as the reverse complement.
GAACCACCCAAACCACCCCAAACCACCCCAAACAACACTCAAAACCGCAGACTCGTCCCCAAAACCGTCTCGCCTTCCAGAACTTTCTCTCATCGCACGTCGCAATTCTTGCTGAGTTGTATATAATGTTCGGGTAGGTGGAGGATTCCCGTTTGACCATCTTTTCTCTTTCTCCTGCTCTCTCCCCTACCTTACTCCTGCTTCCCCACTCTACCACACAACACACACAATGTCCTTCATCAAATCTGCAAAGTCCGTTTTCCCAACTCTTGATAGAGTCCTCGTTCAAAGAATCAAAGTTCCTCAAAAGACTTCTTCAGGTATCTACATTCCTGAACAAAATCAACCAAAGAACAATTTAGCTACAGTTATTGCTGTCGGTCCTGGTTTTACTTCTCAAAATGGTGAACTTATCAAACCTGGCGTCAATGCAGGTGATAAAGTTTTAATTCCTCCTCATGGTGGTACTACTATCAACATTGAAAAGGACGAATTCCTTCTTCTCAGAGACGCTGATATCTTAGCTAAAATCCAAGAATAGACAAATTAAACTCTCTCCCATTTTCAATTCTATTCTCTTGTATATATCTAATTCATAGATAAATCTATTATTATATTATATAATCTATATTTTATAATATACTATAAAATATTTTTCTCATTTACTCTCTCTCCAGTAATTCTCTATGCCAAATTTACGTAAAAATTCAATAACTTCAAAATCTCCATCATAAGTATACATTGTCCATTTCTGAAACCTAAAATTACTAATTTCACCTTCCCAAATAATCTCACATTTATTATCTCTCAAATCTTCTAATATTTCTTCATCTTCACCTCTTTTCCTCTCATTTTCATCCCATTTTATTCGATTCATCAATAATCGACGATAAGTTTCAATACTTTTATGTCCACCTTCAACAATAATTAAACTTTTACCCATATTAACATTAACACAAACTCCATTTAATCCTAATTGTTTCGCATTCATATCTACTTTGTAAATATGTTTAGGATTAACTAAACGTTTAATATTTATAACCAAACAATAAATTCCTTTCATTTTATCCATTATAATCTTTTGATTGATTTTCTCACTCTTTTCCTCTTTCCCTAATTTTCTTTCTTCATTCATTCTATCATGTTGTAGTCTCCTATCTTCAATCTCTTCACGCACACGCATCTCAACTTCAGTTGGATTTTTTATACTTTCATTTGTTAAAACATTAACTAAATTTTTTAATTTTATTTTGGTTTTAGGAATATCATCTAATCCAAGTTTAATTCTTTCTTGTTTTTCTTTCATTATAATCATTCGTCGATTTTTCCTTAATTTCCTACGTTCATTTTTAGTTAAATATAATGGCTTTTCAATAAATTTTAATTTTCTCCATGGTGCATCTAAAGGAACTGGATGTTGAATGTAATTAGTTATCCCAACATCATCACTTTTTAAATCAATTCTTTCCCCCTTTTTCGTAAAAAAAGCCTCATCCCACCATTCAACATATGGTGGCATTAATTTACTTGATTCAAAATACATTTCTTCTCCTAATAAAACATTAGGAATAAGATTTAACCTTTTTAGTTCATTTTGATGTTCATGATCAATACGTTCACGTAAGATATTTTCACGTATAATTTTTGCTCGTTCAATTTGTTTACCTGGTTCATTGATATCAAATAATTTACGTTTAGGTCCTGACTTTAAAGTTGAGGAAATTAATAATGGATCAAAATATGGATTCATTGTATAAGATGTACGTTGTCTCCAATCAATTTGTGTTAATGGATTAGATTCATTTGTTGTTGTTTTATTTGCATTCATTTGTAATAATGGATGAATTTGCATCGATTTAAGTTCATTATCATCATCATCATTTTCTTCTTCTTCACGTAATCGTTTCACCATACTCAAAAAAAAAAAACAGAACCTTGAATTGTTCCTATATACACAAGGTAATTTGCAATTAAGCATTTCTGATAAAAAAAAATAAGTACTCTACAACTTTCTCTGAATTGGGAATTTTTTTGAATTATTTCGCTTCTTCATCTTACAATTTCATGTCTCTTAATCTAATTTGAATAATAAACAATTTCTTAACTTAAAAAAAATACAAATATAATATAAAACTATATATACAAAGTACACATATAGTTTATCCACATCATGCAAATCCGAAACCTTCATGCCCTTCTCTAATTGCTAACAACAACGCATTTCTCAATTTTGTATAACTTTCATATTCTGGTAAATCAATTTGATTAAAACATGTATGTGCAGTAGGTAATCTTTCAGTAGCATTATAAACCCTATGAACACTAAATTTAGAAATCCCATTCATACCTGATAATTCCTTAAATCCATTTAATGGAACTTTAGATGTACCTGTTGCAAATTGTAATAATTTAGCACGTTCCTCAATATCAAAAGATTTAACAGCTCTCCAAAACCATTGAACTTGTGGTGATGATGGCGAATAATTCTCATAAATAGTATTGTTTTTCCAATCATCAACATCAATATCTGGTAATCCTGAAACTAATAATTCTAATTCTTGTTCATCAAAAATAGATACTAATTCTTTTGGAATCATAGAATAAAATCCTTCAAGGAAATTATCCATTTGTTCTTTAACTGATGTTAATAATCTATATTCAACAATAGCTTTAACATATTCTTGTTTATTCTCTTCTGTAACTGATATATTATCACCATTTGGTACTAATTCAATAATTTTATGTTCTCCATAATCGTCGGTTTCAACAGAAAATGATTCAACAATAATATCAGTAATATCATTTTCTAACATCCAAACTAATGATTTATAATAATCCAAGTCTAATGATTCCATATCCTTTAATGATACAGATTTACCTAAAATTCTCTTAAACACAGCCCTACTAAAATGACAATCTAAAACATACCCGTCATAAACTGCTTTACCAATAATCATACCAACAAACTTAAAAAATGATAAATGTTCAGGATTAACCCATGATGTACGATTTGGATGAAATGTAGTCTTATCTGATGCAACAGGTATAAATAATGCATAATTTGGATCAAACATTTGTCTTGATAAAACTTGATACCATTCTCTTGTAACACCTCCAGCATCAACACCTTCTTCTCCATTAAAATGAATATCAAGAACACTTTTTCTAATTTTTTCACTTGACTTAAAAAAAATACTTCTATATGAATCTAAAAAGACTTGATTACGTCTGATATTAATTGGAATTTTTTCTCTAGTTTCATTAGAATTCTCATCATGTAATTTCTGTTCAAAATAAACACGTTTATTATCAAATTCTAAAACCTTTGGATTCCTAATCAAAACTGAAAATGGTCCACTCATTAATTTAGGATTGTTTCTAATCATATGATTCAAAATTTTCTTATGTTCTTCAGTAAAAGTGAAAAATAAACTTTCAATTGGCTCCTTGGCAAAATCTAATTCTCTTTCATCTTCATATTTTAATACATCTAATGCATTCATTCTTTGAACTTTACTATGCTTACAAACAACCATTAGTGCTTCAATTAATGGTGATAAAATGAATGCAATATAATTCATGTTATCATCTTCTCTCAATAGCTTCAAACAATCACTTAATGCACCCCATAATGGTCCTAATGCTGAATTCTTATATAATAATTTCAATTCCTCAATATCATCTGCTTCATTATCTTTAGATTGATATAAGTAATCTAATGCCGTTAAAACTCTCAATAATTTAGCCTGATCTGAAGCACCTGATGAAAATTGACTTAAAGATGATAAATCTTCAACATCTCTCTTAGATTTACGTAAATCATTAATTAATTCTCTTAATTCTTTGACAATTTTAGAACTTAAGTAAGTTGCTTTCTTTGATAATTCTTTTGGGAAAACAATTCTTGCATTTTCTAATACTGATAAATTTTGAATAGATACAATAGTTTGTTGAAAAACTTTATTTGCACATTCATCAGCAACCAAGATATTAATGATTTGCTTTAAACTTCTATCTGGAACATTAGGTAACTGTGGTAATTTCTTACTTTGTTCAGATTCCTTTTTATCAAACTCTTTAAGTTTTAATTTCATAGCCGGTAATGGCCTAGTAGCAATTTGAATTGAACGTGATAAGATATCCATTAAATTAGTATCTTCTTTAATGATTCTGTTTTCTAACAAATTCAACAAAATATTAATTGGAAATTTATAACTATTATCCTTGAGGGAATTCTTTTTTGATGATTTCTTCATAAATGAAATTGCTTCTTGATCACTTAAACAATGAAAACGCATACTACTTTCATTTTCAAGTAAATATTGAATAACATCAATACATTGGGTTGCTAATGAAATAGTTGTGCAAGCTGCAGGACAAATAATAGTTCCCTCACTATTAGTACCATTATCAACATGTGATTCTTTAAATGAAGAAGCAGATGCTCTGTGACAAATTTGAACATAAACTGATGTTAATGAATTCTGATCTTTAATACCTTCTTGTAAAATATATAAGATGAGTGCAACTAGTTCAGATCTTGTATGTTTACTTAAACATAAAAATGCAACAGTTTTAAAAAACAATTCTCTTTTATAATAAACTTGAGGAACAAATAATAATTTTAATAATGCTGCAATACCAGGTTTATCAAGTAATGGAGAAAAGAAAACTTTAGATGAGTTTTTAGTACGAGCAGTGGTAGTATTATTATGTGAATCATTAGAAAACGGAATTTCACTTCTTTGCATCTCAACTGAATTTTCTTCACTACCTAAACGTATACCAAAACCAGTATGAAGATCATGTTCGTCATCATCATCGTCATCACCGTCGTCCTCATCATCGTCGTCCTCATCATCGTCCTCATCATCATTGGCATCATCATCGTCATCTTCTTCATCATCATCATCTCTATCATGCTCGTGGATTGTATCATCAGTACTAAAGTCAATATTAAAGCGATTGGATCCTAAGGACAGATTTCTGATAAATCCAATTGCTTCTCTACCTCTTTCTTCAAGTCTTGCTTGATTTAAATGTTGTTCATAAACCTCTTGTCTCATATCATCAGGTAGAGCTAACATGAATTCTGGATCAATTCCTGTTCCACTTATATCAACATCTCTACCATTAATTTCAACAAAAATAGGTTCGGTTGGCTGATCATTTGAAGTAGTTGGATTATCAGCTTCCATGTCTTCTTGTCTCTCTAATTCTAAAATTTGCCTTTGTTGCCATTCTTTTCTTTTTCTCAATTCTTCTTCTTGCTTTTCCTTCTTCTTCTGCTCTTTTTCTTCTCTAATACGTTTATGTTCTTCGGCAATAACTTCACTTCTGCTATAAACAAGATTAATAATTTCTGGAACAACACGATAAACAACATTCTTTCCAGTATATAATTCAGAAACTTCTTGCCATCTTTGTGTGGTTGATTTTATTAAAATAAATTGAGATTGACCATTTCTCATTAACGGTTCAAAAACTCTTCTGAAATCTAATAATCCATGAATTTGGTTATTATTTCTTCTGTCAAGTAAAGTTTGAGTAAATTCCATAAATGAACTTCTACCATCACCACCTGTCATAGATTCCAATGGTAATGGAATATTAGAGCCCATCTGTGGAAACAATAATCTTGCAGGGAAGATTTGATCTTCAACATGATCACGTACAATTGAACCACGTCTACTTCTTTGTCCATTCTCACGACCTTCACTTTCAATTTCATCTAACCATTCTTGAAGAATTACGGAATCATCACTATCGCTTCCGCTATCACGATCATTTTCATCCATACTATCAATATCTAATTCAATAATGTTTTCATCACCATCTTCTTCAGTTTCCTCATCAGAATCAGAAGCAGCTTCCATCAAATATTGTTCAGCATCGGAAATTTCAGCTTCATCATTAGAAACATAATCATCTATTTCGTGATCATCCATCATTCCGTCATCGTCATCATCTGACTCATAAACAAAATCAATTTGATCGCCACGCATTTCACGGCCATAATCTGAAAAACTCATATCATCTTCAACGTCACTTTCATTATCAGAGTCATCATCCATACTATCATCTTCTTCCGCATTGCTACCAGTACCAATATCGTCATCATCACCATTTAGTTCATCAATAATCTCAACATCTGAGCCTTGTTCATCATTATCAGAAAGAATAAATTCAATGCCATCCTCGACTAAAAAGTCATCATCAAAGTCATCATCAAAGTCATCTTCGTCTTCAACTTCGTCTAGATCATACATACCTAATGTTGAGTTTCTTAATAAATCAGGTTCATCGTCCTTTTCTTCCAAGTCTTCACCAAAATCTTCTTCTTCAGCATCTGCAGTTTCATGTTCTGCTTTGAACGCATCCTGATACTGAACTTTTGTTTCACCTAAAATTGAAAATAATTTTAGGACAGATTCGGAAACTTGTTCTGTGTATGGGAAATTCATGTCAAGTCTGGCCATAATACCACTGACAATGTTACCAAACTTCTTATCTAATAATTCCTTTGCAAAGTAATATTTGTCATTTTTAATAACTTCAGAATCAGTTGCAATTGAAACAATATTTCCCAGTCCTTCACCACATAATTTTTTAACAAGGTTGATAATATCAACAATTCTACCATACTTAATTATGGAATTCTTCTTAGAAGACTCAGTATCTTTAAGAATTTTTATTAAAATATCAACGGTAAATTTTCTAGCAAAAAAAACATCATTATCAGACACTTTTGTATCAATATATCCTGAACCTTCGACTGGAACAGTGGAAATTAAACCAAGAATACAAGCATAACCTAATGAGGTTAATAATTCATGAACGTTATGGACTGCATTAACTTCTTTTTCGAATGGATTCACAGTGATAAATTTATGAACTAACATATTTAATGCAGTTGAGCGGGGTTTCTTATCAAATTTATTTTTTTCTTTCTTTGAAAATGTCAAAAATTCAGTCTTACATGAATTGTAAGAAAATAATAGTTCAGCAATAGTTTGAAGTAAAAAAACTGAATATGCTAAACTTCTATTATTTGTAATAAGATCGGAGGTTTCATCTTCATTTTTATCTTTGTTTTCCTTTTCTTTAACAGTTACATTCATCATAATTTCTTTTCTACTAATTATCATAAGTTCTGAAAGAAGAAAATTCATAATGTCGGACGTATTTGTACTTGGATGTCCTGACTTTTGATCAATATCTATACCATGGTTTTTCAAAATTGCTTTATCTTCATCAGTTAACTTCGAAAGCAGTGGAGATTTAAAATGTTTGTTAACTCTCTTGATAATACACGATTCACCAATAACTTCAGCGAAAAGACTAGCATTACGAAGAACTAATGCGGAATTTTCCTCTAGGAATATTTTCAAATCTTTGACCTTTGGTTTTTTGGAGGAAGATTTCGGACTTAACATTGAACTAACTTCTTGTTCAAAATAGCTTTTAATAATAAAATCGGACTCAACGGATCTTCTGATAACATTAATTACTTGAGAATGGACTCGAGAAGAACATTTGTTTGTCTTAACAAAATATACTAAAGCATGAAGGACCTTAGATTTTGCAAGCATACCAATCCTTTCATCCGTATCACAAAGTAAAACAAGCAAATTGGTTGTCTCAATTAAAAGTTTGTCTGAGGTAAATAATTCAATATCTAACAATAAGTGCAATAATTCTAGTTCAAGATTAAAGTTGAATGTAGGCACATCTGCTGGAGATACTAAATATGGTGGAAATTCATGAGGCGCTTCCACTTTTGGTGTAGATGGAGTGAATGGAACTTTTATTTCAGAAAATATTTTAGTGAAAATCATTAAACCACTTGGAAACCATAATTTGTTGATATTTTGTTTATTAATGTGACCTAGCAAAAATACAGCAAGTCTTTTAATCAATGGAAAATATTTAGAAAACGACAAATTACTCACAATAAATCCAATTAATGTTAAGGTTGAAGATAATTTGTTATTTAAAATTTCATCATCAGTGTCAAAATTCATGTTATTAATTATTGCAAACAATGGATTGAGGACATCTTCCATATTTTCGAGAAAAGGTCTGCCAAACACTGAGAGAACAAGGCTAGAAATACTTGCAACAGACTTTGGATAGTGCTGTGCAATAGAAATCCAGTGTTCAATAAAAATTGGCTCTTGAGTACTGATATTAAAGTAAAGATCATCAATTGTATCGATATCATATTTTGGAGAGTAATCTAAATGGATTGGTTCAATTGTTTGCGGGACATACTTTGTTTTAATTATAGAATCCCAGTCAACACTTGTGAGTTCGAAATTTTCATTAAGAATGTCAGGCGACTCAAGCATCAATGAATCCATGTTATCATTAAAAAATATTAATAGCTCTTTAGCTTCATCTTCTAAAACTCCAATATCATTTAAAAATTTGACATTATAATCAGATGGTGTTGTAGTTTCTGCAGAAATAGGATATAATCTGCCTTTAAATTTTAAATGATGAGCCTTAAAACTAGCAAAAGCTGTTTTACTCATTGAAATTATCCCTTCTATTAAAACTCCTGGGATCTTCTCTGGGAACTTATTCAAAATGTCTAATCCATTATTTGATAAAAGGTCTTGCAACAATATAAAATCAGCAATAGCAGCTTGAACTTGAATATTTATCAAAACTTCGGAACAATAGTCCGTAGTTTTCTTGCCAAGATAAGCATATAATTTATCACCATTAGGAATAGTTCCGATTATATTAACTGATCCAACATCAGCATGGATATTAAGAAGTTGGGTTGATACCGCCAAAACTAAACTTTCTATATCAATTGAAACATAGGAATTTTCTGCAAATGACTCAATAGTGCCCTTATCAAAAGATTCTAATAATGAGATTATTTCAACCGCTAAATCTTTTAAAAGTGGAAAATGTTTATTTTGTAACAAACAAATACTCATAGTTGGGTTGACAGGAGCAGATGCGCCAAATGATTGAAATTGATTTAGATAAAGTTGATTTAGAATACAGAACAAATAACCACATCTAATCTGTTGATTGTTTGTTTTCAAATCAAACAACAATTCCAACGTCGTATTAGTGTATTCATTAATAATACCTACTGCATAACGTGTAGCAATTCCAAACAATGTTTTATTTTCTGATCTTCTGCCATAATTTATAGAGCAGAAACTATTGAAAATGTTTCTTAACCAGAATTTTGAGCGTGAAAAATTAAAATAAAGAATCGAAATATTCTTGAACTTTGCACTATTACCATTCCAATCACAGTTCTCAGCTGGTGGAACACCAATTTCCTTTTGCTTTGGTGAAATAGATTGAACTAAGGTAAATGCATTTTGTGCAACTTCTTTAGGTGTGTTTACATGTAATAAAACTTCTTCTAAGGTCAATCTTCTATAGAATAGACACAATTCATGAATTAATTTCAAACCGCTCTCGGAACCAAAAGCTTCTGCAATGTCCAAAATCTTATTGGGTTGATACTTGTGTAATTTAGAGTAGAAATCCGACATAACAAATAATAGACAATTCATAATGCCCAAATTAGAAATAACATCACAAGCAGTATTTCTTGAATTTTCATCTTGATTATCAAATTGCATAAAATACGATTCATTATCATTGGGAAAATAGATGAAATCATGAAGCTTCTCTAAAGTTCCAGTAATACGTTCTTTCAAAAATGGTAAACAGTAAGAACGTGTTGTTTGATCAATCCATTTAACAAGGTTTCTAAAATGAATTATTGTCTTTGACAGAGAATAATCAAAGGGTGCGTTTTTCAGTGTAATAAATCTAAAAAGGTTATCCATATCAATTTGACTAAATAGTCTCTTCCATTCCTTAGAATTTTCGAAAATAGAGGCCAAGAATATAAGCGTACATTGAATAATAGTGGCATCATTAGAAGTTTCCCACCTTTCTAACACATTCGAATCAGACTCAGTATGAATGTTTCTTTCATTTGAATTATGATATAACGAACCATTCTCAGATTGGTAAAATTCAACCGCTTTAAATTCAACAGATCCTGGAATAGTGTTTATAAGACCCAAAATTTCTTCACTAATAATATCTTTTAATTCTGGATGATGCCTTGCTAGTTCATCAATTGCATGACCAAAATTCATGACATTTTCAATAATTACTAACTGTTTGCAAATTTCAGCATTTTTGAAGATTGTGAACAATTTGCTAATGATTTTACATTCTTTAATTTTATTTAAACCACCATTATTCAAGGAAATTGCGTTAACAGCATCCGGTAATTCTAATAATAATTCACTGTCAGGTAAAAGAAATGTTTCAAATCTATCAAAGAACACATCGATAACACCTGCTTCATTTAAAATCGAATACGCAGTTGGCTCACTATTGATGATTGTACCAATAATGCGGATACAATTGAATAATAACTCATTACCAAAAAGATTTGAATTTTGTAAAATTTTCGTAAGACTTTTCAACATTGGGGAATCATACAAGTTTCTCATCCTATCTCCAGGATATGTCGAAATCAAAGAAATCACCAATTTAAGAAGAAAATTCAATAACTTAACTTGCCTTGCTGTAATTTGATGTGATAAGGTAGAATCTTTCGGAGCGCCACCTTCGTAAGTTGGATTACTAATTGCAAAATTGACTTCAAATTCAAGTAAAGAAATAATAATATTAAAACCATCATTGGAAACAAATTCATCAAATGCATCGGAAAGCCTTTCAATAAAAATTTCTATTAAATGTAATGGTCCTGATCTTGTCATTCTGTAATTATTTCTTAATGATAAAAAATCTAGAAATATTTTCATTAAACCAGCTGCACGTAAATGAATAGCCAACGATTTGTTTTCTATCAAATTAGCTAAGATATTATAAAGATAGTTCATATATGTTTGATCATTGTTAAAATTCCCTTCCTTCGCACTTTTGTAAATTGTTTTAAGAATATGGAATAAAAGTCCATGACTAACATTACCACCTAATGCTCTCATTAAATCAGAAGCCCCATTTTTTCTATTTGAAATATTTACAAAAGCTCTTAAAGTTGCAATAGCAGGTTCTTTCGGGACATGATTATCTGGATTGATAAGGTCACACATATAGCTTAAAAGATAAGGTTCATCATCAAAAACTAAACCAACGAAAGTACTGTATGTAATGTTAGCAGCAGCTGCAGCAATTGCACAACATTTAAAGGTCACCAGTTTTCCACGTAAAGCTAAACAATCAAAATCTTTTCCACTATATGCAATTGCAATATAAACATGTAGTACAAAGTCACACCATTTTTCCTTTGGAATGGCACTTGCAGACTTATCAAAAATTTGTTGCATAGACAGTTTTTTTAAAGATTCAGAAGTTAATCTGAAAGTACGTAAACCTTCACCGGAATTATCTTTTTCAAGTTTTTTGCTTTTATGATGATCCTTAGATGATTGATTCTTACTACTTATTAGAGCACCTGTTTTATAGTATTCATAGTTGAGGGTTTTCCAGGAAGAAGGAATGTTAGAGTCTGGACGTAAACAGTCATATAAACTAATATGAATAACATCTTTATTGAAATCTTTTGTTTTTAATCTTTTTTGTTTTTTATTTTGCGTCTGGGAATCAGTATTATGTTCAGAAATAACGGATGGTGATTTACTCGATGATAATTGTTGATCATAACTTTTTATGTCAATTGGTGTTGGGCCTGGTGTAGTTCTAACTGATTGAAGAGGAAATGCTTTAATAAAACTGATTAATAGATCTCTGTGTTTTTTGGATAATGAAAACTTCATTGGATAATGAGAAGCAAATTTTTCAGATAAACAACAAATAAGTTTTAATGCTGATATCTTGATATCAAGATTGTTTGAAAACATTAAGTCTGCAACATAGCCATGAGAATTATAAATATCTCTGCTGGTACTGTATTCTAAGAGTTGATTTGAATAGTTAATACAAGTAATGATGGTTTCAACTTCATCATGAGGAACATCAACAGGTAAAATATAATCTTCATCCAATTTGTATTTTTTGATATGCTTTTCATATATAGAATCGATTCTATTCAATAATGGAATGTAGTGTTTCAAATTTGGATGAGAGCCATCCCAGTCCTTGGGATAATAAGACTTTAATTTTTTGACAAATTGATCCAATGGACAAGTGGTCAAATATGTAAGATTGTCCTTCAATTCAGCTGACTATAAAATTAGTTAGTATTCTGAAAATTTAGACAAAATGAAAAAAAATGTCATCAAAAGAAGTGAAGTGGAAAATTTCCACACAAATAGTAACGTACCATTTCAAGCTTTGGTTCAAAAGAATCTTTAAGCGGAATCAACATACTGAAAAGTAATGACTTAGCTGTTTAACAAATCAATGCCTATGGGAAACAAACCAAGAAAACTCAAACTAATCCAATCTAAAACCTTTTTCTGATCAAATCGTTTGCCCCTGAGGTACAGTTTCCGCTACCTCACATTTTTGGTATTGTATTTTCCCTTTTCTTGTACTATGGGGCTGAGCCTGTGGCGGCGATCGACGCAACACGAAACGATTGTGGTTTTTTTGTACATGTTTTTTGTATTTTGTGATCGATATCTTCTTCTTGTGATCCTTTTAGTTTAGTTTTGAGCTTGTGCTTCGACTATAAAACATTCCAGGATCCTCTACCACAAAGAAAAAGATTTCTAGACCTCCTACTTTGCGAATTTGTGAGAAACCTGTATTTTTCCACAAACCAACTATTAGTAGTTCTATACTGGAACGTCATTAACATGATAAGAATTAGAAACCAGCTTTTGACAAATACAACTGATTTCAATACTTCTAAAAACTACAGAAGAAATTTAAAACATTTTAAAATGAACAAAAATGATACATTGTCCGATTGTGATGTGTTGATACCTCCTTTTAAATTGACTAAGAAACGTCTTTTGGAAAGTGATGAGATTTCTAATAATACAGAAACTGAAAATAGTGTACTTATGCTTCGCAAATCCAATAAGAAATCTAAGTCGGAAAATCCCTTCACATTTGAAAATATTACAAGAGAACTGAAATCTTCATCCTCTTTCAAAGATATATGTCTTCCGCTTAAATCAATGTTCAATTTTCTAGGTAATAGATTTGTTGATCATCAAATTGTTTTTAAATCGTTAACCAACACTTTACTTCAACACGAGAATGAACAAAATTTGGTAACCAACAATTTATCTCAGCAAGATGGTGATACAACTCCAGTTCCAATAGACAATTCCAAATACTTTGCACATCATCATGTATCTAGTATGACTGATGAAAAGCAAAGTGTGGAAATTAGTGTGAATCCGGCAGGTTTAGCTAAACAGTTTAGTAGCCCAATTCAACAAATGGCGAAGATGTCGAGTTTTCTTGCAAAAACTGAACCAGAGTTTAAATCCCCCAAACCACCAATACTACCCACATCTTCACCAGTGAAAAAAGAGCATTGGATTGCAAAACCAATGCAAGTAGATCAAAAACGAAGTCTTCATCAATCTACATTAAAGGATAATAATTTATCCACAGAAGGAAAATGTTCATATTCTACATCTGCTTTGAATATCCGCTTGAGTAAAGAACAAGAACGGGTGATTACATTAGCTAAAGAAGGCCATAATATTTTTTATACTGGTTCTGCTGGTACCGGTAAGTCATTATTATTAAGAACATTAATTCAGGAACTAAAGAAACAACATGCAGATTATCCCGATTCAATTGCTGTAACTGCATCAACAGGTTTAGCTGCCTATAATATTGGAGGAATGACAATTAATTCATATACAGGAATAGGGTTGGGACATGGCACAGCTAAAGAAATTAGTACCAAAATCAATAGAAACAATAATGCAAAGGAAAGATGGGAAAAAATGCGAGTTTTGATTATTGATGAAATTTCAATGATAGATGGTAAATTATTGGATAAGTTGGATGACATTGCAAAGTTACGAAGAAAAGGTCATAGGGGAAAACCATTTGGTGGAATTCAAATCATTCTTTGTGGTGATTTTTATCAGTTACCACCAGTTTCTAAAAATAGTGATATGAAATTTGCATTTGAAAGTCTTTTTTGGCAGAAACATATACATGTTCAAGTCTTTTTGAAAACAGTCTTTAGACAAGCTGGTGATAAACAATTTTTACAAATGCTTCAGGAAATTAGGGATGGGAAAGTTTCCGAGTCTACAGTGAAAAAATTCAAAGCACTGGAAAGAGATTTACCACCACAGGGTAATCTTATTCCGACAAAATTATTTCCAACTAGACGTGAAGTCGATGTAGCAAACAATCAAATGTTGAAAAAATTGAATGGAATAAGTGTAACGTATACTGCTTACGATTCGGGTCAAATGTCTACAACCGATCAAGGTAAAAAAATGCTTGAGAATTTTTTGGCACCCAAGACTATAACTCTTAAACCCAAAGCACAAGTAATTTTAATTAAAAACATTGATAACACATTGGTGAATGGGTCATTGGGTACTGTCATTGGTTTTATGAATAACGTATCCTTTAGGCACTATGCTGAGCTTTGCGGAAAATATAAAGTCTCTTCAGAGAAAAAGAAAAACGGTGAATCTACTGATTATTTTGAAACTTCTGAAAATACTGGGCAAGACTCCATATTTGATTTCTTAGAAGAATCGAAACAGCAAATTTTGGCTGAAAGAAATACAATGCAATTTGACCTCCGTACTGGTGTTACACCTTCGGCTCAACACGACTATCTCGAGGCAAGTGAAGAAGCTTCTTATTATGAATCCTCAGAACAAAGTATAGATGCACATAGTGATCCACGTTTAGAGAATATCAGACGAAAAGAGGAGTTGTTAAAATTGTTAGATGAAGCTGATGAACATGGCCAAAAAATGCCTGTTGTTTGCTTCAGGTTATCAGATGGTACGTCAAGAATTGTTGCATTTGCTAATGAAACATTCACTATTGAAGACGGTCAAGGAATAGTTTTAGTGGAAAGAAACCAAATTCCATTAATGTTAGCATGGGCGTTATCTATTCATAAATCGCAAGGACAAACTTTAAAATATGTCTCAGTGGATTTAAGAAGAATTTTTGAGAATGGTCAGGCTTACGTTGCTTTATCTAGAGCTGAACATAGACGTGGTCTACAAGTTCTTAATTTTTCAACAGAAAAAGTAACTACAAATCCAAAAGTCATAGCATTTTACAAAAAATTATTAGATGCTAATACCGCATTTGATAAAGTGTCGAATAAGGATAACAAAAGCAATGATCATTCACTTAAAAGTGGACAACCCATGGGTCAATACACCCAATTGAATAACCTGCAAGATATTACTGCCACCCCGAAGAGATTTTGGGAAAATAAAAGTTCAGATGTTAAAAGTAAAGGAATAGCTGCTATGCTAAGAGAACGATCTTCACAATTAAAAGATCCTACAAACGAAGCTGTTGAAATTCAACAACAGAAGTCTGAAAATATTGATGAAAATGTAAAATCTTCATTGCTAGGATTGGCTAATGACGAAAATATTGAATCTAACCAAAGCATCAAAGAATCCTTTTTTTCAAGTGATATATTCAAATCCGAAGACGAAAAGGAACTTGAAAGAATATTTAATGGAAATCTGTAAATTTATAAATTTTTTTAAACCGCTGTGTGTACATAAAAACTATAGATCGTATAAATAAATAACCAGAAATAACTAATTTGCTCCAACAATCCATCCAATAATGTTTTTACCGATTTCTGCACCATTTTTATTTAAAAATTCATCAGCTGAAGATTTTAAAGATCTTTGTAATCGAGCTTGTACATCACCCAAAGATACTTCTGAATGATCAACATTAGATTGAACATTATTTTGTATATTATTTGTTTCATTTATCATTATTTGCTCTTTTTGAGAGTTAAGCATTTGCCATTGCTCAAGAACACTTGAATTAAAATCAGTTGGAGTAATTAATAAAAGCTTACCTAATAATTTCAATTTATTATTAAGTAACGTAAATTCAGATATATCATCATATTCATTCTTAGATAATTGAAAGAACAAAAACCAATTCTCACTAACAAGATCAAACAAGCCATCAATTTCATCCTTTTCTTTTATACTTAGTGAAATCAATTCATAAGATTGATCAAAAGAAAATGAATAATCAAAAGAAGATGAAAATTCTAAACATAGAAGTTTTAGTTTGATGACCAATAAGTTAGATCTATCATTATATGATTTATCTTTAAACGAATACAATGGGTTTTGATCAACTGCACCCAGTCCATCAATCAACAAAACTAGGAGGTAATAAAGATCGCCCAAATACATATATGCCTTTTCATTTAATTCTAAAATACGTCTTATTAAAAGTATTGGGTTTTTTGTTTCAAAAATACTTTTTGGAGTGACTGGTGTTCCTGGTTTTAAATAAAATTTCCAATCCAATAATTTTTTATTTGCTTCAATTAATAAGTTTAATTTACTTACATCTTCCAAGTTAGGGTCCAACACACCTAAGCATTCAACACATTCCTTTAGAGATCCAATGCTTTGATCACAATTAGTTGCTCTCATGTATAAATTCCAACAATGCTTTACTATCAAATCTTGATACTTTTCTTCAGGAATATAGTTGAATTTTTTGTAAAAGATATCCCTGACAACATCAAATTGTTTCAGTTCAAGCAATTTCTGTAAAATTACTTCACTTAGTTCTTCAGGTTGTAGTTTATTAAATACGTTTGTTTTTTTTAAAGTTGAATAAATAGAACTTAAAAATAGCTCCCATTTTTTATGACTTGTTTCATATGTGACTTCATTATTAATGTATTTGGTAAGTTGTTCAAATTGAACATTTCTATCTGAATTTTCTAAAGCAATAATATCAATAATAGATAATTCATTAGAATAAAGGACTTCTCCAATTTTGATGATGTCAACCATCGAACTTATAGTTAAATAAGTAGCAGTTATTTTTTCAGCAACTTCATCAAATATCGCAGTATTAATATTAGTTAAATTAAAATCTTCAGCACCTTGATCCAAGTTTAATGATTTGAGTAAAATCAAAAGTTCTTTTAAATTAACAAAAACTTGTAAGTTTGCCTTCGGACATAAGTAAATAGTTGCTAATATCGTGCATACAAAACTTGCCTTTGTGTTCATAGATAATTCATCCAAAGCTTGCAAAAGATGATCTTGTCTAAGTAATTCAAATAAAGTTTTATAATCTGAAATTACTTTAAAATCTTGAGTTTCTGAAGTACATTTCTTCCCAAATTTTGTAAGCCAAGTATTGAAACAATTCCAAAAGTCTATACCTTTATATTTTGAATAAGGCACCAAAACGTTGTTAACTATTTCTGTTGTATTTTTATGATTTTGAATTGCTGTCATCATCAATTCTATTGTTTCTTCAACAGATAGCATGTTTTCATAATCCAACAATGTGTAAGTACAATCACTGTATAATGTCAACGTGCTTAATGGAAAATATATCCCTTTAATCCAATCCAATAATTCTAAATTTGCATATTTGGATGCTTTTATTGAATCAATCATATCATTAGTAATATCGAAACTATTAAATTCAGTATTTGTTCTGAATATCAAACTTTTCATGACATTTTGAAACAAATTATCGTCAGATGTTGGTTCATTAATAATATAATTGTATTTATAGGAAGTAGTATCTATGGATTCAATTAATGTGGTAACCATTTGCTTTTTCATTTCAAATGATAACGCAGTTAATTGTTTAATTCCCAATGGAATATGTGTTTGACCATCATCATTTGTTTCAAAAATAGAGATAACATGAACTATGGTAATTTCGTGATCATCATCACTAAATTTATATTCAAGTATATGTTCAACACAGGCAACTATTTTGGAAGTGCACAATAAGGAAGGTAAAAATTCTAATAATAGACGTAAAAGAAGAGATTTGTTCAATCCATCATGCCCTAAACATGATCCAATTTTTGACAGCGTTTCTTCAATTCTTTGTATTGAGTCAGCCTGTACAACAACATTTTGCACCGCAATAATAAGGTCAACAGTATGTTCTTCTTCAAACATAATAAAAGACAGTGTATACAAGACAATACTTCTTTCTTCCTACATAAGTTTTTACACTCAGATCCACCTAAAAAGGAAAACCAAAGATCAACACCTAAACACCAGACAAAACAACCTCGCTCGTCACGTGCATCAATGAGAATCAAGAGAACACTCCATAAAGTGATGGAAGTAGTTGGTATACAATCCTACAACTGGTCTATTGTCATTCACTTTATCTCTTCTCTGCACTTCTTCACTGATAATTTGAACATCAGCCATTTTGCCCAATCTAATCCATCGGAGACATTTGGGACATTTACAATAATAGAATTTTAGCCGTCCCAAGTTTTGTCTGTACAAAGCAGAAGGCGGTGGAAGCGTAATTAGCCCCAAACCTTTCACATCTACAATACCATGTGCCAACCCCATATGATCTCCAAATTTTTCTATTGGAATCCATCTTTGAAATGGACACAGTCTACAAAGACATTCCATTTTTTCAGGTTCAATTTTATTTGTTCTTTTATACCTATACGTCATTGCATTTTTTTTTAATTCATCATGTATTAATAGGCCATAATTTTCTAGATCTGCATCCGTTCCACTATTTGGACATTGAAAATTTAAATCAAAAGTATACAGACTATTCTTCTCAGATTTGAAAAAACTAGGTTTTAAATAATGATGATGAAATTTCTGTGGTTGAAGTCTATTCTCCACCCATGTAGTTTTATCATCAAAACTCCAGTATTCAGATTTTCCAAATTGAGGGATTGTATCGTAATATTTTGCAGTTTTCTCTTCAATTATTTCTTCCGTTTCATCCGTAATTTCACTTTCTGCAATTAGAATGTCTTCATTATGTAATAGTGTCTTTTTATTTACATCGTTAAACGTCGTGAATGTATTATTTTCCTTTTCTTCATTATAATCAACCATATCATTCTGTAATGTTTCTTCTAAGTTGACGTTTTTCATTCGAAAGACAATCTCTTCAATATCATCTAAATTTAAATTTCCTGAGCATTTATACACGTTATCTATCCATTGATCTATTGAATTTATTTTTTCAAAAGACATCAGGTGATCTTGTCTTCTATCTACGACTATTTCTACAGACATTCTTGACTGCTACAGCAAAGTAAAGCTGGATCAAAAAGATTTGCATTGTGTATTAAAAATAACACTCATATTTATCCCCACAACAAATTTTCTTATTACAAATTGCCCCTTCTTTTATGCAATATTTTAAGATTTCCCTTCTCATAAGATCTCATTAAATTAAGTGACTATAAACTAATAAAAAAAAATATCTTTAAACTAAACCAAAACAAAAAGCTAAACCTCAAACAACATGAGAATAAAACAATAATGGGTATACTAAAAAAAGCAATAAACGTGCTATTCTAATTAGAATGCATTAGATAACCGCATATCCACTCCCATAACTAACACTACTATCTCTTGATGAAGTAGCTTTTGAACTTTGTGAATAACCATTAAAATGTAAAGTATTCTTCTCTTTATTAACAATAAGATCTTGCATTAGTAACATCAAAACACTCAATGGTTTTGCTCCGCAAATAGTATTTTCTGTAAGATGCATATAATCCTTAAAAGATCTGTAAGATCCAGTAGATATAATTGTCATGGCTGCTTTATCCAAAGCTTCAATACTTTTATAAATTGGAATTTGAAAGTTTGAAGTGGTTTTATGTTTAAAGGTATCTTCCAAATCCGTTAAACTTCCAGTTGATGTATATGCGTAATAAGAAAATCTTGAACCCCAATGGCAAAAATCAGTACTGACAATAAAAGCATTAGATTTATCTTGAAAATAAGGTTTTAAATAATTGGCTAATTTTTTTTCAAAAACTTCATCACTTGCACTTATCATAATTGGTATAATTTTAACATGTTTCCCAACATCATTTGTAACTTTATACAAAAATGGCATATGCATTTCAAAAGAATGCTCATCTTCGTCAACATCTAAATTCATCCTTTTAAATACTTTAGGATCAAACTCGATTAATTCATTAATAACCGCATTATCAACTTCCAATTTACCTAACGGAGTATCATAAAATTCACAATTTGTTGTTAACACACATCCTTTAAAATAAACATGATGTGATGGTCCCATAATAAATACTCTTTCAATACCAGTATTGTCAAAAGTTTTGTACGCATTAGCTAATGTTTCCCCTGAGTATGTATATCCTGCATGTGGACCAACGAGTACTCTGGCACCATTGACAATGGACTCCGAAGATGCATCAAGTAAATGAGTGATTTGGGAGTTTAAAGTGTCAGGATTGGCACTGTACCATGCACCAGCATGTGAAGCAGAGCGAATTCTATCTAACATTATTATATTTTTAAATAAATAGGCGATTTCAAAAGGTAAAATGTAAGAATTTATAACAAGTAGAAGGCTTGTAAAAATTAGTTAAGGTAAGGTTGTACATTTATTTATCATAAATGTGCGAGCCGAACAAGTTGAAAATTGTTTTTTTTTGTCTTTTTTTTTTTAGGATTTAAATTATTCAACTTTTCTTTTTTTATTTACATTTTTTCCAGGTCATAAGTACCATTCTCAAAACATGCGTTGGTTACCTAGAAATGTCTCACGTGTATTTATTAGATGTCTTTCAGACACCAAATTAGAAATTCCAGAATCGTTTCCATTAACGTCGACATCAACTACTGCAGAAGAAATTGACAGAACATATTTTAGACCAACGGCTGCAGAGTATAAATTTACATGTACGATTATGACTAAACAACATTTAGATAGATGGATTTCCAATCAATCATCATTTCCTGTTAATAATGAAGAAGATTTTAACATTTTTAATCCACTTTTTAGTAATCCAATTAGAATTCGTTTTCCAGAATTTCCAGAATCTACATATAAACTTCCATTTAAAGATATGACTGATAATGATCAAAGTATTATAATTGAATATTTTCAAGAATTGGTGAGATTTGTTTATCCTAAAAAAGAAAGAATGACATATGAAGAAATCAAGAAATTATATCAAAAATATCGATCATTACCTGAAATTAAAGATGAATTTTTATATTATCATGCTAAGAAAGGTAATGGAGAAAAAGTTGGACACGTAATGAAAAATCAAAGTAAATATTATTATAAAACTCCTGTAACTTATAATACGTTACTTGGAATGACCAAACTTTTTAAAAATTCTAAACAAAGTCTTAAACAACTTAGAGCACTTTGTAAAAAATTAGCTGAAGAAAATATTCCAATTAGTAATGAATTAGTTTATAGATTATATTATAGTTTACCAAAAGATGAAGCTAGATATATGGCAAAAGAATTAGAAGGCAAGATGGATATGACTAAAGTATTATTTGATTTACCATATCTTAGAATTAATAAATTTAATGAAATAAAAGAACAAATTTTATCAAATGAAATTAAATTTACATATGCAAGTTATATTCAAATTGTTAAATTAATGATAAAAGAAAATAGGATTGAAGAAGGTCTTGCACTAATTCATAAATTAATTATGTTAAATAGAGTTGAAATTCCACCATCTTTATCATTTTTTACAGTTGATAGTATACTTTCACGTGATCCTCACCTTTGTATTCCAGCATCATTATATTTACAAAGATTTACTGGTTGTTCATCAAAAGCATATGCAGCATATCGTGTAACACAAAGTATAGTTGCATCAAAAGTACTTAATAAAGATATGATTTATTTATTTAATGTAATTATAAGTACATGTTCATGGCATGTTAGTCAATTTCGTCAAATGCTTAATGAAAATATTGAAAATTCTTCTAATAAAGAAGAATTATTAAATTATATGAATCAGAATTTTAAAACTGAAGAAGAAAATGAATCATTTAAAAAATTAAGAGAAATTTATAAAGAATCATATCAAGCGAATGATATTTCTTTTAAACCAGGATATGATAAATCACATTTTGAAGTTATTTTTAAACTTTTTCAAACATATAAACCATTTGATAATTTACGTTCAAATATTCTTAGACAATATAATGCAGATAAATCAAGACTTGCATTATTATGGAAATATGATATTGAACCATTACATAATATGGATAAACCATTATTTGTTAAATTAACAAATATGATTGTATGTGAAATTTTACTTCCAAATCAAAAATATCATCAAGTAATTCCTTTTGTAAATTATTTGAAAGAAGCTTATGATACAGATATTTCATATTTAAGTTATTTAAATACTGTCAAATCAATTGTTGCTTTAGATAAAGTTGCAGGAAAAACTAATAAAACTTCAACGGAATTACAATTAGCAACATTATTACTTTATCATATGAATTTATCAACTCTTGATTTTGTATCAGCTTTTGTTAGGGATTATCCAGAATTAAAATATGTATTATTATCAGCTAATAATAGAATAAATTCTAATGAGTTAAGGAAAACATGGAATAAATTAGTGGAAACTACAAAATGGGATATTAATCTTCCACCACAGTTCTAAGTTTATAAATTTAAATTTAATTTTAATTGGATCATGTAAATAATAAGGTAGTATGGTATGTATTTGTTAATATTTAAAAATTTATATACGATATATATAGTTATTTTAAAACAAAATGGTAAAAAAAAGCAAATATTAAAATAATTACAATAATTATCATATAATACATAAAGTTTAAACTTCAGAAGTTTCTTTATCTTCTGTATTTTTATCCTTTGTATCTTGGCCTTGATCATTTTGTACTACGTTTTCAGAATTATGAGCATGATCTTGTCCTCGATGATGTGATTGTGTTTGAGGCTGTGCTTGTGATTGTAATTGTGGTTGTGTATGAGCCTGAGAATGAGCTTGTGCATGTGCCTGAGCCTGAGCCTGAGCCTGAGCCTGAGCTTGAGCATGAGCTTGAGCTTGAGCCTGAGCCTGTGCATGAGCTTGGGCTTGAGCTTGGGCTTGAGCATGAGCTTGTGCTTGTGCTTGTGCTTGTTGACTATAATAATCATCATAATAATAAGGATGTTGAGATTGTGATGATGGTTGAGTATTATAATATAAAGGATATGTAGGACGATCTTGAATTTGTTGTTGTACGGGTGAAAAAGGTTGTTGTGAATTTGAATATTGTTCATCATCTTCTAAAGATGCTGATTCATCTTTTTGCTTTGAATCTATTGGATAATTAGGTTTTGGATTTAATGCATATTGACCCATTTTAACAGTTGGTGTACCTTGTTGAATAATTTTTTGAATATCTTTAACAAATAAAGGATATAAAGAATCTGCTATACCTTCCCTTTGTGCCATTATTAAAGCTCTTTCAAAAGGAATCCAAACACCTTTTAAATGCATTGAACCAATTTTAACAACATGTCTTGTTTTTTCAGCTTTTAAAATACCATCACGACGACCTCTTGTCATTTTAGCAACATTTAGTAATTTTGTTCCATTAATCATATTATTATCAGCTCTACGAACAACAGAAACATTATTTGATTCAACTTGATAACATAAAGTTTTTTCATCTTCCCACATTGTAGTTGTAATTTTAGGTCTTGAACCAGGTGGTTGAATTTGACCAGCAGTTGGAGATAATTGAAAACCAGTAGTATTTGTTGTTGATTGAACATTTGAAGTTGAAGATGTAGGATGTAAATATACAGAATTAGATTGATTTGATATAGGTCTTAAATTTGAATTCATTGAAGGATTATATTTTTGAGCTTGAGCTTGAGCTTGGGCTTGAGCTTGAGCTTGATTTTGTACTTGAACTTGTTTATTCATCATTTGATTACCATAATCTGCATATACTGGATAACCTGAAAGTTGAGAATTTGAAGGATAAGAAATATATGGAACATTTGAATTTGGATAAACGGGATAAGATTGATAAGATTGATTAGAATATTGATTCATTGGATCCATTGACTGAGGTTGAGAATAATAACCGTAAGCTGGATTATTATAGTTTGTAATTGGAGCATTTTGTGAAGAAGAAGGATTTGTCGAAGATAATTGATTTGGGTTTGAAGTAGAATTAGAATTAGAATTTGAGTTAGAATTTGAATTTAAATTTGGACTTGGAGTTGGACTTGAATTTGAATTATCTAGAGAATTAACTTGTTGATTTTGAGGGGAATCAGAATGTGTATGCTGATTTTGATCTTGAATATAAGTTGCTTGATAATTAGGATTTGAATTAGAGTTGTTGTTACTATCAGGATTAGAATTGGAATTATTTAGCGAGTTCGCTAAACTATTGTTGTAGCTAGTGATAGAATTAGAAGAGTAAGATGACAAAGGATAGTTTGAATAAGGATTAGGTTTTGGATAAACGGACGAAGATGCAGGAGAAGGATTGAAATAAGGTTGTTGGGTGTTCGATGCAGTATTTGATGCAGGGTTTAGTGATGTAGGGTTCAATGCAGACGCAGGTTCAGAATCCGGTGCGAGTGTCGATCCGGAAACAGTTGGCAGTTGTTGTTGTTGTTGTTGTTGTTGTATTTGTTGCTGTTGTTGTTGCTGTTGTTGCTGTTGCAGTTGCTGCAGATGGGCCTGTGTGGACATGGACATCTGCTGAAGAGACTGCTGGTCGATGGACTGGCCCGGGTGCTGGCCTGGCTGGGACTGGTAGTACGCCCGTTGGTAGTTGGTGTTGTTGCCGTAGCTGGAGTTGTTGTACATGCAGCGGGAGGACGTTGGTGCAGCGGACGGGTGGGTGGACTGTGTTCCCGTGTCAGACGTGGATGGTCCGTGCACAGTCCAGAATGCTGTTCTATTCTATTCTATTCTATTCTCTCCTGATAGCAACGGCAACTGCACTGCACGCTGCGCAAACTGCAACTTCGCGCGCAGAACGGCGATTGCGTTCTTCCATTTGCTGTGTGCTTTCCGTTTTCCGTTTTCTGTGCTCTATTCTCTACTGCTACACTCTACACACGCTCATACACAGAGTACACCACACCGTATCCCAGCTCGACCGCCCTGGCCACGTGTCGGTGACACACGTATCCGGCAACCTCAACGTCTACGTCAGAACTGCCTTCGTAACATACCACTAATGTAAACTTACCCGGTTTGACGGCATCCAATACCCGCTTTACCAAAGCTTGCAATTCTTCTTTGCAACTCGGCGTGTAATTAGTTTCAAATGATGCGTATGACCATCCATTTTCTGGTGTAATATGAATTGTACTATATTTATCATCATTGAGAATGGTATTTGAAGAATATCCACATGGAGTAAATGCAAATGCATCATGTTTAATAACTTCAGATTTAATAATTTTATCTAATTTACAACTTTTCATCATTTCTAAACCTAATAAATGTCCAATATCTTGAGTTTCTGAATCTGTAATTTTTGCAGTTTTTGAACCTAATTGAAATTGTTTCGCATTATTTACATCTAAATCAGTCATTAATAATTCAATAGTTATATCATCATTTGAATCGGAATTAGAATTGGAATTGGAATTTAAAATTGGAATTTCAAATTTATTTGTTCCATTAATATACAAATGCCAATTATCATTTGTATTAGAATCTCCCATAACATATGATTTATGAGCATCCGTATTAAAATATTTATTTAAATATCCTAATTCCGTTTCCCAATTTTTATGAATTGGTTTTTGCATTTCAGGAAACATAAATGAACGACGAGAATAGAAAACTCTGTAAATTGTTGATTTAAATAAATCATGATTAAATTGATTATCACAATATTTACAAATAAGTTCAATTAATTTATCAAAACATAAAAGTGTTGTTGTTGTACCACAAGTTTTCAAAATAAGTTTATTACTATAAACAAATAATGAAGATTCACTTAATAAATATGCATCCATTTGAGGTGATGAAATTTTTGATAAAATTTCACAATTAACTACTTTTAATAAAATTTCAATTTCAAATAAAGGAATAGATCTTAAACCATTTTTTGGCCAATTTTTAGGTAAATGAGTGGAATTTGGTGAGAACCAAAGTTCAAGTAATTTTTCAGGGCCTTCAAATGCATCGGTTGAGTCAAGACCTACTGAAAGTTCATGATCGATAAAATCAAGGTCGGAATTAGAACCTTTGTATTCAGACACTTCTTCATGAGTCTTGAAGATAATAGACGGCGTCATGATTGAGAAGGGAAGAAAATGCGGGAAGAAAGGTTAGGAAAAGGGGTAAGGGAAAGGGGAAAGAAAGGAAAGAGAAGCAGAAAAAGGGTCTAGAATTTCATAGATGAAAAATAACCGTGTGCAAATAGAGGAGCTTGCAAGTCAGCGCAGTGAGTTGTTAGCGGTGTGCGGGGTGAAGTGTGCAAAATGAGTGTTTAGACGACAGTTCCGGAAGGGTCGGAGGAGGATCAACAGCAAGAGCTGTTCACACAAGCCACCAGAGAGAGTGTGTTCTGCAACACCTGTCTCATCGCTGGCGGACAGATTCATGTTGCACAGAGATGGCTGGAAGTGAGTGCCAGACGCTGTGGACAGCACAGTTACAGCCAGTGTCGAAGAGAGAGAGAGAGAGAGAGAGAGAACAGGACGGAAATGGACAAGGGCGGCGCGTTTTCCGCGGTGCGAAGGTCACGTGAGAGTCGGGTCACGTGAGAGGGTCACGTGCGAAGGTCACGTGAGGGTCACGTGCGAGAGTCGGGTCACGTGACTTGACACTACAATAATTAAATATACACAGAGCATGAAGCACCGGGTCTATGGCGTAGAGCGAGATGCGATATATCTGGGCTGGCGGTTGGTCTGGCCGCTGGACACACGCTGGTGGGCCGTGGGCACGGGCCTCGCAGCCACGGTGGAGAAAACCTCCGGTGCGGTTGCTGGCCCAGCGCAGCTGTCACCAGGACAGCCACTACGCCACGATCCGGAGTAAGTGGTCTCTGCGGCGGTTGGTAATCAAATTGGAGAAGGAGGGAGGTTCTGAGAGAAGCGTGTGCTCAGTTTGCCACCACTTGTGTGCAGAGGGAAAACGCGGGGCCTTTTATAGTGTTTGGTCTCGACTTTCGCGCCTGCGTTGACCAGGAATAGAGACAGAGAAACAGCTGAGCATTTGTGCAAGGGTTTGTCTTCCATTATGGGCTTGTGGATCGTGGGTGGCGAATATCCTACATTTCTTCCCCTCCCCCGCTGTCTTTCTTCTTTGTACAATCTCTATGCGTGCTGCAAGAAGTAGAAAAAGTGAATCGGGCGACGAAATTTCTGTCTCCGAAGGCGATCTCAATGACGCATTAAACAATGCTTTACAACAACAAACTGATGTGCAGGCAGAAACAGATGGTGAAGGAAACCTGGATGATTCCTTTCAGCCGGTAGATGAACCCCAAGAAGAAGAAGAAGACGAATATAAACCAGAACCAGATGCAGATGCAGAAGAAGATGCTGATAATAACTTAACACAAACAAAATCACAAAATACCACTAAATCTGAACCTGAACCTGAACAAGAAAATGATTCAGAAGCAAATACATCAACTACTTTCATTAAGAGAAAACTACCACGTCGTCAAAAAAATTCAAATTTAAATGCAGTTAATAGAAAACGACAACAACTCACACCAGTTGGATCTATTCAATCACCATCAACAACTGCTGAACCTGAAGAGTATGATAATGAAAATTCTTTTTCTATAGAAAATGATGAATATATTACTCAAGATGATTTAAAAGGTGATAGAAAAATATCTGAGTTAGGAGTTTTAAGAGGTCAAAGAAAATTTCGTGTTAAAACTTTTAAAGTTCCAAATCGTGGTGATAGAATGTACGCAATTTCAACTGATGTTGCAAGATTAGTAGGTTACAGAGATTCTTATTTCCTTTTCCAAAAACATACTAATCTTTATAGAGTTAGAATTGATGAAGATTCTAAAATGAAACTTATAAATGAAGATCATTTACCTGGTACTTTTAAAACAAGAGCTGCTTATTTAATAACTGCACGTTCCGCATTTAAAGAATTCGGTGCAAGAATAATAGTTGATGGTAAACAAATTATTGATGATTATTATGAAGATAAAGCAAGAGAAGAAGGTGGAATTGAAGGTGCTTTAGTTAATCCAATTTTATCAAATGATGGTTATACGAATACTGTAACTGATACTCAAACTTCATTATTTGAAAGACAAAGAAATATTGCTTTACTTTTATCAAATAATAATATTTTAGAAACTGAAACAAGTTGGGTTTATGATCATGCTTTAAAATGTCGTCAATTTGATTCAATGTTATTTTATGATAGAAATGAATTATTGAAAAAACAATTTCAACGTGATATTTATACAAATTTAAACTTTGTTCCAAATATTACACAACCTACAAAATGTAAATTTTCAAAAATTTCAAATAATGAAGATAATAATTTAAAAAGAAAAATTATAATAGATACTATAATCGGTGGAAGTAACGTAATTCATACAGGACTTTCTTCAATTCCTTCAGAAATATTTGAAGGAACTGTTTCAGATGATATTAAAATAGCTATTTTAAAGCAACAAGAACTTGAAAAATCTTTATAGTTAAAAATATATTATATAGTATAATTTGTAATCATGTACAATATTTTAAAAAAAAAAAAAAACGATTTGTAACAACTCAAATTATTGAACGCATCACATTTTACATAAAAACAAAAGCAAAAACAAAAAATCAAGGGTAAAAAATCTGATTAATCACAAATTCCTATAATACAAATAGTTAACCAATTTATTTATAAATGGTAATTGTACCCCCATGATTGTACATTTATATCAATTTAATAATATTCTATTTTGACTTTTTTTTCTTTTTTTAATAACAACAAATAAAATGACAATAAACGAAACAACACCTGATTTTATCAATGATGTTGGAAAAGGTATCCTTGAACTTTCATTAGAAGGGAAAGCAACTAGTAACCCAAAGAAAGAGTACAAGTCACCATTTATTATGAAATCTAATAGAATAACTAACTCTGTAGAACATTTTACTGATCTTAGTCCTGATAACCTTAAAGAATTGTTAAACTTATTTAATTATAAATATTACAAATTTAGATCCTCTTTTAAAGGTGAAAAAATGAAGAAAGGAGATCTTGAAGATCTTGTTCATCAAATCAAAAAACCCTTTATCAAACGTTTAAAGGAAGATCAGGGTATCCTTTTCACCAATAGTCAAAGTAATTGGCTTGATTGTTGCTATTTTTTAAAATTTATCTTTGAAGAAATCATCGAATCTAGTTTAATTGGACCGCATCAAGTCGTAGTGGCTAATATGCTAGCATCTCTTTACAATAAGAAAAATGCAAAAATACTTCATATCGATACTATTCAATTTTCTTTGGAACAAAATTTTGCAATGGTTAGAAAACCAGAATATGTATGTGGAAAATCTTTAATCAATTGCATTGCAACTATTAAAAATGGTACAGATTTTAGTGTTCGTAACTTTGATGATATTTATTGTGAAAAGATAACAAAAAATATTGAAACTTATGTTAATGATGATGAAAAATTTAAAAGAATTGAAAGGCTAGCAAATCAAGGGGACTTTATTATTTGGTACGTTATTTATGAATTATCAAAATCCCCTTATACAACTATTGTCACTTCTCATTCTTTAATTAATGAAAAGTTATTGAAAAGAGTTTATTCAGTTTTAGATATCATTTATGGTAGTCATACTGAAGTAGAAATTGTTCAATTAGATGATGGTTTCACTAGATTTAACCATATTCATTATTATTCAAGATTTATACTGGATAACTCGCAGAACATTAACCCAGAATATTTTGAAAACCATTTAGATAAACTTGAGGTTCCGAGTAAGGAAATGTTTCAAAAGGTTAACAATTATATATTAGCATGCAAA
The DNA here is from genome assembly GCA_030560915.1 of Pichia sp. NRRL Y-12824. Classification (NCBI taxonomy): domain Eukaryota; kingdom Fungi; phylum Ascomycota; class Pichiomycetes; order Pichiales; family Pichiaceae; genus Pichia; species Pichia sp. NRRL Y-12824. Next base: position 88,893 of record JAKTWG010000028.1, on the reverse strand, counting down.
AACCCTAAATACAAACCTGATTTGCTTGAAGTTTTTTATGAAATTTGTGGCAAAACTTTAAACTTTAAAAGAAAGTCCAAATGGGACTATGGACCAGAATGGTGATAAATAGTATATCTCTGAATATTATGTTTCTAGCTGAATTTATTGACATACATAAATTCATAACATGTTTTATTGAACATTTGTATTTTGTTTTTATATAATCCCTAAACTTCAATCTAATGGACTATTTAGCTATTATAACTCTAATACGTTCGTCCTCGAATACCATGTAACTTAGGCCAAACTTCACCATCTTGTTTAAACTTTTTGTTTTGTTTCTCTTTGTAGAATCCCTTTGATACTAGTAGTCGATGAGGGCTTACGTTTCATTGATGTGATTACCGCTGTAATCAAATGTAGTTATAATAATATTCAGTGTGATTGCACTACCATCATTATTTATTATAATAACTTTATTTTATTTCAAACCACAGTAAATTTTTTGTATCAAAAAAAGTAGCATTATGCTCCCGTGTTTACACCCAAACTGATAAGTAACTTCTTTGCTTCAAATTAATTCATGACTAACTAAAAGAAACAATTCAATCTGCTTAGCAGAATAGGTTGGCCGTATCTGATTTGTGGAAGCTGACTTTCTTACATTACTGTCGTACGAAAAAAATAGATTTTCTCACCAAGGCGGAGTAAATGTGTTTGGCGGGAGACTTTCCCACGAAACTGCCGGGCAGAGCGTGCAAGATCTAGTGGGCGTTCCAGAAAACTGCCCAGTAAAAAAAGTGCGCAAATTGTGGGAAAAAATAAATGTCCCCCCTAAACTTGGTCCCAGCGTGCTAATTTTCCCACTAACTTTTGTGGGAAAAATTTGCACCAAAAAAGTTGACTGAACCCGGCGAAATTTTTTTTACTTCATATTTTATCCGCGTCGGAGTTTTCTCTTCCATACAGCATTATCAACATGTAAAGTAAAGAAATGCAGCTTCAGATTTGAAACGACCAAGTTTTACCAAGGTTCGTTTTCCACTATCCTTTCCATTTTAAAGTCATTTCCACCTCTATCCAAACCATGTCAGATAGTTTTGTAACCTCTTCTAAAGAAATCACACCTACAATGTCCGTCTTAGCGGGCTCATTATCTGGACTTATTGTCCGATTCGTTATTGCACCCATCGACATTGTGAAAATACGACTTCAACTTCATAAAGATCCACAAAAATACAAATCTATAACAAGTACTGTTCATTCAATTTTAAAAAATGAAGGTATTCGTGCTTTTTGGAAAGGTAATGTTCCAGCTGAATTAATGTACGTTGTATATGGTGGTGCACAATTTACCGCATTTACATGTCTTTCTAATATAATGGAACCATTAGACGATGATACATCTGAAATATGGAAAACTTCAAGAAAAATAATGATTGGTGCATTATCTGGATGTATTGCTACATCAGTATCATATCCACTTGATTTATTAAGGACGAGATTAGCATCAAATGATACAAAAGGTTTTAAATCAATGATTAATGTTATGAAATCAATATTTAAAGATAATGGTACTTCGGGATTTTTCAGTGGAGGTTTTGTAGCTTTAGGATATGTTGCTTTAAGTACAGGAATGTCATTTGGAACATATTCATATTTGATAGATTGTAAAAACAAAGGATATTTTAAAAAATTTGAAAGTAATATTTTTGCAAATTATCTTGGAGGTGTTAATTCAATTTCTGGTATATTTGCCGGTGTTCTGTCAAAAACTGTAGTTTATCCATTAGATTTAATTAAAAGAAGATTACAAATGGGTCAAGGTTCGATGTGGATTACTTTTAGATATGTTATTGGAAAAGAAGGATTTCGTGGTCTTTATAGAGGTTTAATACCAGCAGTTTTGAAAAGTGCACCAGCTACAGGTGTTAGTTTGTTTTGTTATGAATTTTTTATTAATTTGTTTAAAAAATATTAAATTTTCCGTGAATCGTTATGATGGCATAACATATTCACATGAATATATGTATATATGTATGTAGAAATATATACAAATTTATAGATTTTAAAACTAATATAAATAATCTTCCATGTACCCATCATCATCATACATACTATTCCATTTTTCAAATTCTAATCCTAATTCACCTTTTAATCTCTTTCCCATTTCTGCTTCAATTAATTTACTATAATTCCAATCAAGGAAATCTTCCATATTATAACTATATTTAGTAAAATGTTGAGTAAAAATTTTAACTAATGCAGAAACATTAGGATGATAATGATTACTCATAGATTCTAATTCCCAAATAGATGAACCAATAGCTTCAGTTAATGCAGGATCAGTTTCATTTTCATCATATGGATCTTCATATTCAACATCTTGTTCTGAAGTTGTAGTAGAATGAATTAATAACATACAAGTAGAATGTCCATGTTTTCGAATTAAATTATAAATAAATGGAATCACACAAACAATACCTGATGGTGGAGCAGAAAGACTTAATCTTGCAAGTCTTTTAATAAATGATGCAACTATAGATGCAGGTAAATGTGTAGATGACATAAATAAATCTAATAATCTGAAAAAACGTGATTTTTCTTTTAAATGTAATAAATCTGGAGTTAAAATAGCATATAAATTAGTATAGAAATCTGGATAATCTAAATTATAAGATTTCATTAATTCCCAAAGTCCATTCAATGCTAAAATTGCCATAAGAATATCCTTTGTTTGAATACTTAATGTATATGAAGCTGTTAAAAAATCCATTAATTTTTGTGCATCACTGAAAAATGGAATGATTCTTTTATGTAAAATAGATAATGTTGAAGTATATTCGTATTTTTCAAGTTGATCAAAATTTAATGCTGCAATCCATGTCTTTTCAAAGTTAATTTTAAATGTATTCACACTATATATAGTATTTTCAGGAACATTATCCACTAATGTTGGAATTTCTGTAATTGATTCTTTATTTACAATATCATACATTGGACTCTTTTTAGTTAAATTCAACAGTTTTGCAAATGGTAGTCGATGATCATATCCTTCATCTTGAATATTTTTTGCAATTACCGGGAATTCATTGATAAAGTAAAATTTCATATCCCAATATTTATTAAAGTATGAATCTTGAAACTCTAAAAGTAAATAATCATTAATCGTACCATCTAATTCATTAATATTTTGCAAATCTCCAGAAATTAATAAATTAAAAAGAACCTTCCGATATGAGACATTAGGAAAATATGCTTCACCAACATTAGGTCCCATATATGCACCTTCATCTTTAATCAAACTCATTAGTTGTTCTAATGCATCAATTTTAAGTGTAGCTATACTTTGAGTAAAATGGCTAATCTTCCATAATGAAAATAAAATAGACTGATAGCTTTCATATTTAGAAATTAACCATTTACAAACAGTTTGTTCTTGTTCAGATTGTGTTTTCTTTAATTTTAGAATACGTTTAGTTACAAAATTGCTGAATATTTTGTAAATGTTAAATAATAAAGTTCTTGACAAACGTAAAAAATTGGAATCAATATCTAAATCATCTTTCAACTCCAAACAAACATCAACAACATTTTTCAAACTGTTTAATAATTTAACAATCTTGTTATAGTTTTTAGGAGATTCAATCATTTCCGTTTTCAAGGTTTCAATTTCTTCAATACTAGTAACAAATTTGGAATCTTTCACTTGTTTCTTTTCAAGTTTCTCGGGTTTTGCAACCGTCTTTTTTTGTTTCTTGACAACTGCTTTTGACTTCCTTGCTTCTTTCTTCATGTCTTTGTGAGTGGTGTCCAAAATCAGCTTTATTGACCCCCAGATTCAACGCATAAACCCAGAAAACAAGATGAAGAAAAAAAAAAAAATTCATGTAGTGAAAAAAAAACCTCGTTCGCATTGCACAGCCCTAATTCCCCCACTGAAAACTCTCGCCCACCGCGCTCTATAAAAGGAACCCGTTTCGCTCTTTCAGCTTCACTACCCACACCGGTCATCAACAGCCGCTTTTTCCTTTCTTTTGATTTGTTTCGTTCTGCAGTATGACCTTCCTAGTTTTTTACTAACATGATGAAAACTAGGTGTTGTCTGTTGACACATCCGGCGTCCCTCTTCGGAAGTGCGGTCCTTGTGGCTGCCGGGACGGTATGGGTGATTGCGTTTGACACAAATTTCTTGTTACATAAAACGACGCTTTCATAGTACGTTCTGATCCTCCACATTATAAATACCAATACAAACTTGGTTGGCTCATACTCCTTTTTCAGAAGATTCTGAAACAGTTTTTTATTTTTTCATCTTTTTTCTTTTTCTTTTTCCAACATCTGGATCGCATATCTCAGGTAGGCGATAGAGTTAGACGAACGTCTACAAATATTCTCTATTCGTCTGTATGGATCATGCTATATTAATCACTTAATTCTATTACTTTTCTTGTAAGCTATAGAAACTATGGCTTGTTTGCTTTTTCCACAAACTTACTATACGATACACAACCTTATCTAAATGGTTGAATAGCTTACATTTTCGTAGTTACAAATTAGTTTTATACTTACTCATCATCCACATTAATTTCTGGAATTTCAAAATCAGATCCCATTTCTTCATCATCATCGTCTTCATCCTCGACCTTTTCATCTTCTTCTGCAGCAATCATATTATTGTCATCTGCAATTTCAGTTTCTTCAGTAATTTTATCAGCTAATGAAGTAGGGTGTGCCTTTTCCTTTTGTAAATCATGTTCCAGCTTTTTTAAAGCTTTGGAAGCAACTTCACCTTTATGGAAAACTAAATCAGCATGCTGAGCAGCAACTTGTTTACTAATACTCTCAACATGCTGTTTTTTTGTTTCCCTTTTACTTTCTTCAGTTTCCATTTCTGAAGCATTTCTCTTTTCGGTTTCAATTGAAGGAATAACAAAATCTCCATTTTCTAGAGCTTCTGCCTCTCTTTCTTCTTCTTTTTCAATCGCTTCATTTTCCATTTCGGTGTTAAAATCATTATGTTTTTTTGGTAATAATGGGAATCTTGGGTTAATCAATAAACTGTAAATACGACTGTTTTCACCAATCAAATTAGCAACAATTGGAATAATTGAAACACTGGTATTTGTTTTACCTGGGAACAGCAAAACATTTTCTAATAATTCGATAATTTGTTGATTTTCATCATTAATTTTACCTTCTTTAATCAATTCCATGTTTGAAACCGCATCAATAATAACAAATCGGACAATAGTACTTAATTTACCTGGTGAAAGTTCACATTTGGTAATTAAAACATTAAAAAATTTTCTAACTGCAATTAAAGTTGCCTTGGATGGTGGGTTTATGAAATATTGTTTATGTGATAAAATATCAGAAAATGAAACAACTGATTTATTCTTACTGTTTTTTTTACGGTTAGAATTCTTAGAATCACCGTTTTCAATAGATTCAGTCTTTGCATCAATTGCAAATGTTGGTTCTCTTGATTCTTTTAAGATTAACGCAGATTCAACTAATCTACCTAAAACAGTCATATCATTAAATCTTTCAGTTAATTCCAAATAACTGGAAGCAGTTAATAAAAGTTGATTGATTAAACTTTCATTTTTATAAACTGCTTCTTCATCGACCTTAATTTTACCCTTGTGTGTTTGAACAGGAATTGATGCATCAAGAATGGCTAAAATTTTATACATGTGTGGGTATAAATCACCTGAAAATCTGTTAACTAAAGTATGTAAGATCTTAATACCTGAACATTTAGATTCATTGACTGCTTGTTCAATCATTCTACGTGTTTCTGGATCACGAATATCTTTCTTAACAGGTGTAAAACTTGTATTAAAACTAGATAAAATTTCACCAATAACAATATAATTACCAAATGGAATCGAAACAGCTGTTGGTGGATTAACTTCAATGTAAGCTAATAATAATTCACTTAAAACCTTGATTCTTTGTGAAACTTTGAAAATTTCAATTGGTGATTCATTAATATCAATTGATAAGGTACCAAAGAGTAGTTTCATAGATGATAAGTTCTCTGGTAATTTCGGTAAACTGTAAAATTTGGTATTATAATCAGTGTCATTATTCAAGTCTAAACATGCTTCATAAATAGAAATCACTGATTTGAGTTCTAAAATAACATCATTGACGTTATCCCTCCAAACAGCAGCTTGGTTTTCTCTTGATAAAATGAATGAAACCAATGCCAAAGATTTCATTAATATTGAGCGTAAATCATCATCTATTTTATCCAAATTTTTACCATTATTCAAAATATTTCTTAAAGCATTTTCAAATTTAGTACCAAATGGTCTAAATGTATTTGTGTTAGTGAGTAAAAGTTTGGATAAGATAGGTAAAGTTTGTTCAGGGATTAAAAATGTGATATCAATTAATGATGCAATAATTGCCGGTAATTTTGGTGTTAAAACTTCTCTAGTTAATGTTGGTTTACCTCTAATTTGATCTAAAACAAAACCGAGACATTCTGCAGTACTTTTCAAAGTAATTAACTCTTTTTCAGTTGGATTTTCAAAATTTGCAATAAAACATTTGGATTCTAAAATTTTAACTAAAGCAGCAATTGAATTGGCAGTATGGTTTGAAAGTAATAAAATAGGGTGCAACAGACAGACAGTTAATAATTTGGTCGCTTTCCAACGAGTAATACTGTGGTTAGATTTCAATAAAGTGGTAACACGAACAAGTAATGTTTGATGATCAACTGGTGAAGCTGTATTAATCAATGATGGGTTGGCTAATAGCTGTAATAAAAGAGTGATTGAAACATCTCCAAGAGCCTCTTCTTGAAGATATGGAAGAATACATTGTAAATCCGAAAGCATAGTTAATAAAAAAAAAACCTTTTTTATGTATTTACACTCCTGTATAAATAAATTGCAATGAAAATAAAATTGAAATGAAAAACTAAGAACAAAAAACTTTATCACCAAAAAAAAAAAAAAAATAATAAAAAAAAATAACTTTGAAAATTCAAAATTTTGCACACCGTAAAACTAGTATGTTTTTCTTAACCTTATTTATCGTTCTATAAATTAACTTAACTTGTCCATCATAACGTATATTAATGTCCTTTGAAGCTAAACAAAATCTTTTGAACCAAGTGGATGGTTCAGCTACATTTCAGTTTTCTACAACTAAAGTTATCTCATCTGTTACTGGTCCAGTGGAGGTTTCTAGACCACGTGATGAAATCCCAACAAAGGCATTCTTAAGTATCACAGTCAGACCAGCAATAAATGTACCATCAACAAGGGAAGTGTATCTTGAACAAAAATTGCAGAAGATCATTAGTCCAATGATAAATTTGGAACAATATCCATCCTCAGAAATTCAAATTGTTGTCCAAATATTAGAATCAGGTGAACGAGAACAATTCACATGTATGGAATTAGCCTGTGCTGTGAATTCTTTATATTTGGCATTATTAAATGCAGGAATATCACTTAAGGCAAGTTTTTTGAGTTCATTTTGTGCTTGTAAAGATGATTTGTTAATATTACGTCCGAAGAAGAATGAATTAGATGTATCAACTTCTCATCATGTCAGCGTATTTTCAATTATTGATGGTAAAGCAGATGATTTAATTTACAGTGATTCATTAGGTAAAACTACAGAACAAGAACTTTTTACTGCTCTGAATGCTATATCAGGGGATATTAATAAAATTAATGAATCCGTTAGAGAAACTATACTTCAATCTGTTGTAGATGATTACATTTGGAAATTCTGATGCTTATATAAATAACTGTTAAGTGGCAATCGAATAATAATAATTATAATATGTATGTAAAATATTCTTGTATTTATATATAACAGAACTTAAACAAAAAAAAACTAAAAGACAATGGTGAAAAGAAAAGTATTTACAGAAAGTTAACAACAAAAGTAATTTATAACTTAAGTTTTTCTAAGTTAGCAATAGTTTGTTCAAAACCTTCAATTTCAGCAATAGTCTTTTCCTTAGATTGGTTGTTCTTTTCCTTTGCAGCATCAGAAGCCTTAGATTCATAATCTGCAGAGGCCATGATCTTTTCTAAGTTAGATAATGCAGTTTTAGATTTTTCTAATTTCTTAGCAAATTTAGAAACTTCGCTATCAATGTCAATCATACCTTTAACTAATAAATGGACATTAACTTCAGGAACGACAGTAGCCAAAACACAACCAGATGGAATTTCATCAGCTTTTGAAGCAACATTAACTTTTTCAACTGCTTTAATTAAAGAAACAATAGAGTCCCTTTGAGATTCTGCAATTTGGAAGTATTTTTCATTTGCAGATTCAATAAAGACGCTACCATTTTTAGTAATACCATATTGAGCTAATAATGATCTAGCACCCTTAGTAATTTCTAAAACTAGTTCATAGGCAGCTGCAGCTTCTGCATTATCGTATTCTGAAACATAAACGGGATATGCTGCCTTAACGATAGTGTTGGAGATTTCGGAAGCTCTCTTTGGTAATCTTTGCCACATTTCTTCAGAAATAAAAGGCATAAAAGGATGAATTAATCTTAATGCACCATCAATACATGTGTATAAAGTATCTCTTGCAGATTTCTTTTGTTCTTCAGTACCTTCTAAAATGAGGAATTTAGAGTTTTCAATGTAGACATCACAAAGATCATATAACCAAAAGTTGTAAATTGCTTGAGTACTTTCGTAAAAATCTCTTTGTTCAATAGCAGCATTAACCTTTTCTGCAGTCTTAGTTAACTTATGTAAAATCCATTGTTCAACTAATGATTCCTTACCGGATAAACCTGCTTTTGCTGGTGGAACATAATCTTCGCCTAATCTCATTAAAACGAATTTAGTAGCTTGGAAGATCTTGTTACAAAATTTACGATAACCAGCAACTCTCAAAATATCTAAGTTAATATCTCTACCACCAGTAGTATAAGCACATAAAGCAAATCTCAGAGCGTCGGTACCACATTGTGGAATACCATCTGGATAAGATTCCTTTTGACCTGCCTTGGCCTTTTCAATTTCTCTTGGATCTAAATTACCCTTTGACAATAAAGCATGTAAGTTTTCTAAAGTAATACCATTAATAACATCAGATGGATCAATAACATTACCTAAAGATTTAGACATCTTTCTACCTTGAGCATCACGGACTAAAGAGTGACAGAATACTTCTTTAAATGGAACTTCACCTGTTAATTTCAAACCAAGCATAACCATTCTAGCAACCCAGAAAAATAAAATATCCCAACCAGTTTCTAACATGGACATTGGATAAAATTTGGAGAAATCAACAGTTTTGTCTGGCCATCCGAGGGTAGAGAAAGGCCATAAACCAGATGAGAACCAAGTATCTAAAACATCTTCATCTTGTTCTAAAGTGAAATTCTTACCAGCAAATAATTTGTTGGCCTTTTCTTGGGCTTCTTCAAGGTTTCTACCAGCAACCCAATTCTTGGAATCGTTTGAATCTCTGTCTTCACCTTCAACGTTAACAAAGTAAACTGGACATCTATGACCCCACCATAATTGTCTAGAAATACACCAATCTTGAATATTTTCCATCCATCTGTAGAATTCCTTTTCAGAAGTTTCAGGGGTAATCTTTAAAGCACCCGTCTTAACTGCATTAGCAGCATCTGTTGCCATTTGCTTTTGGGAAACCCACCATTGTGGCTTTAAGTATGGTTCAATAATATCACCAGATCTAGAACATATTGGTAAAGTCATTTCATTATCTTCTTGATCAACTAATAAACCTTTTTCTTGTAATTTTTCAATAACAACCTTTCTAGCATCAAATCTCTTGAGACCTGCATATTCACCACATTGTTCGTTTAATTTACCATCATCAGTGAAAATATTGATAAATTCTAAACCGGATCTCTTACCGGTGTTATAATCGTTATTATCATGACCTGGGGTAATCTTAACCGCACCAGTACCAAATTCCATATCAACTGCTTCAGAATCAGTAATAATTGGAATTTTTCTATCAGAAAATGGATGTTGAACAAACTTACCATGTAAGTGTTTATATCTGTCATCATTTGGATGAACTGCAACACCAGTATCACCAAAGATAGTTTCTGGACGGGTGGTTGCAACGACTAATCTTTCTTCAGAACCAATAACTGGGTAAGCAAAATGAGTTAAGACACCGAATTCAACTTTCTCATCATAACCTGGGATAGATAGTAAAGTGTGGCCTGGAATAGTTTTGTTTTCGACTTCTAAGTTAGATAAAGCAGTGTTTAATTTTACACACCAATTAACTAATCTCAAATCTCTGTAAATTGTACCATCATCGAACAATTTAACAAAAGCATCATTGACAGCAGCAGTTCTGGTTGGATCCATGGTAAATGCTTCCTTTGACCAATCGTAAGAAGCACCCATGTTGGTAAATTGATTTTTAATCTTTGCATGATAAATTTCTTTCCATTCCCAAATCTTCTTTAAAAATTCCTCTCTACCATAATCGTGTCTAGTCTTACCTTCCTTAGCATAAACGGTCTTTTCAACAACAGATTGGGTAGCAATACCTGCATGATCAAAACCTGGAAGGAATAAAGTGGTCTTACCTTTCATTCTGTAATATCTAATTAAAGCATCTTGAATAGAAACTGTTAAAGCATGTCCAATATGTAAAGCACCCGTAACATTTGGTGGTGGAGCTGGAATGGAGAAAACACCTTCTGGTTTGATTTCACCATCTTCAGTGAATTCTGGTTCAAAGAAACCTTCTTTGAGCCACCAATCGTACCATGAAGATTCAACAGATTGTGGATTATAAGAAGAAAATGATGGGTCTTCTAAACTGACTAAAATTTTCTTTTCACCTGGAACAGTCTTATCAACGAATTCAGGAGCAACTTCCTTTTCTACCTTCTTCTTCTTTTCCTTGTTTTTTGCAGCATTTTGTGCAAGTTTTTCTTGTTTGGCCTTCTTAGCTAAAAATTTAGCCATCTTTTCAGCCTTTGCTTGTTCCTTTTTTAATTCTTTTTCGGTTTTAACTTTTGGTACACCTTCAACAGGTGCAGCAGCATCTTGAGAAATGACCTTTGGAGTTTCTTCGGACATTTTTGCAAGATTAGTGGAAAATAATGATCTCTGTCTTTGTTTGTAACTGGATAATAAAGTTGAAGATTTCAGTTGATAGGCAGTGATTCTATAATAAGGATACCTAGCAAATAGCATATACGGCTGATGGCCTAGATAATTGTAATATACGTGGGAGCAACAAAAGAGAAGAACTATACAAAAGAATAGAGCCGCTGTCGTTGATCAAAAGGATACACCAGAAAAAATTCCAGTTCAACAGAATGTATCAACGAGCTTTGAATTCATGACGGAGACAGTGGAAAAGAGAAAAATTGATCTTCTTCGACGTGAGTCAACAAATTAATTAAAAAAAGAACGGTGCACGGGTGTGTCCATGCAAAGATTTTTGTAACATGTTTGCAGAACTGGCTCAGTCGGAGAGTTGAAAGTGGTTTATTTACGGCGGTTAATGCAGTGTGCAAGAAGTAGGACACTATACAACTGCAACCACGGAAATGAGTTTGGCAGATGCATTGATGGACGACTTTTCTGGCTCCGATTTGGAAATGGGGGAGCTGGATAATGAAAATCGTGACACACAAACAGATACGGAATCTGTCATGGGTCATTCAAAAAATCACGATTATCATATTCACGATCTTCTCACACTATCAGATTTGAGTGAAATAGCAAATATCAGAGAGTTGTGTACCATTTTGCCAAAGCTTGAATTGTTGGAAAAGAAATTGGATTTGCAAACTGAGCTTGATACATTCAACGGCCCAAATATTACTCTTTCGGAAGAGGAACAAAATTTGTTGTCCCAAACCAATAAAATAATTATAGAAATTTACAGCTATTTTAATACACTCAATTCGTTTATTAAACTCTTGTATAGCATTGTGTGGTCGGATTTGTTTAACATCATTAAAAATCCATTACTATACATACGACTAATCAGCATTATTCAATTTGATATTAAATCATTCAAAGATCATGTTTCAAAAGGTAAACTTGATTTTCTAAACAAAGATCAAGTACTCTCATTAACAATATCCTCAAATTTCTTAACGAAATCTCAATCATCTGTGATTCCAGATAATCATACTCAAAAACTTATTCTCGAAGCATGTGATATTCAATTACAAATTAACGAAATTCAATTGAAATTCCGTTCCTTTATTACTCAAAAAGCTGAAAGAATTGCTCCAAATATTACAGCACTAGTTGGACCCACAGTTTCCGCCCAACTGATTTCGACTATCGGATTGGAAACACTATGTACGACACCAGCATGTAATATACCATCAGTTGGAAAATCGGTAAATAACTCTACAGGATATATTTCACAATGTGATATAGTGAAGAATGTTCCAGATGATTTCAAAAAACAAGCAGTAAGACAAATAAGCGCTAAAATTGTGATGGCAGCCAGAGTGGACTTTGCGTCTTTTAGAACAGGTACTGCTGATAATAGTCTAGGTTGCAAGTGGAAAGATGAGATCAAAAGTAGATTGGAAAAGGCAATGCTACCTCCAGAAAATGTTCGAGTTAAACCGTTGGCGAAACCGGTTGACATGAAATCCAAAAAAAGAGGAGGTAGAAAGTTTAAGAAAATGCGTGAACGTATGAAAATGTCGGAAGTCGAGAAAGCACAGAACAAAATGGCGTTTGGCGAACAAGAAGTTACAAGAACAGACACATTCGGGGAAGAAATCGGTCTGGGAATGCTTGGAAAAGCATCTGTCAGAGATATTGGTGTAGTTCGTGGTGTGCACGTGACCAAAAGCGCAAAAGAGAAGATTGATGATTTTAATAGCAAAGTGGTCAAATCTAAATCTGATGCCAAACACAGCAAACTGGCACAGCTGCTTTAAACGAAGTTATTACATGTCTTGGAGCCATAAGTATAGTGAAACCTAGTAATTTAGCTAAAGGGGAAAAACATAAACAAACAGATTTGAAAATTTCCGTTTTGGGACGATGAGGCGAGACAGACTCGCAGCGTGTTTACCCATCTCTAGTGGTCGTTTGATCTTCTCAGAACACTGTCATGTGGGGGTGGAATGGAAGTTCCTGCAGACAGGGAAAAGACACTGAAGACAATATACCCCGTATTTACACATTCCTACCAAAATGGCGTTAATGAATGGTATTTTCACACGTTCACAAAAGGATGAGGCAAGCTATGTGGATGACTTGTCCAGGGATGTCGAGAATCTTAGTTTCGGAGCACCATCTACTCCAAGAAGAGGTGCTGGAAATGCAGATGGATCATTTATGCAAATATGCTCACCTGATAAAAGTCCTCAACACCAGAATAATCTTTATGATCACTCTTATGGTAGAAATAATAAAGAAAATACACCAACCAGTTCACCAAGTAAATATCAATCAATGGGCAGATCAAACAATTTGTTTCAAACATCTAGATTGGATAGAGATTTTTATACCAAGGCAAATTCTGCAAAAACAAAACGATTAGTTACTGTTTGTCAAATGTACTTTTTAGATTACTATTGTGATATGTTTGATTATGTTATTAGTAGACAACAAAGAATTCAACAAGTCAAACATTCCTTAAGCACTTTACCACAAAATGAAGCATCAAGTCAATGGAAAAATTATACAGGCCGTGAACGTGCATTTTTAAGAAAAAGACGTATTAAGCCAAAGCATAAGGATTTTGATATTATTACACAAGTGGGTCAAGGTGGTTACGGCCAAGTTTTTCTGGCAAGAAAGAAAGATACGAAGGAAATCTGTGCTTTGAAAGTTTTGAATAAGAAATTATTAAGTAGAACTGATGAAACAAGACACGTTTTAACAGAAAGAGACATTCTTACCAACACACGATCAGAATGGTTAGTTAAATTGTTCTATGCATTCCAAGATACAGAAAGTCTTTACATGGCAATGGAATTTGTTCCCGGTGGTGATTTTCGTACTTTGTTAAATAATGCAGGTTATTTGAATCCATATCATGCTAGATTTTATATCTCAGAAATGTTTGCAGCTGTCAATGCATTACATCAACTAGGTTTTACACATAGAGATTTAAAACCCGAAAATTTCCTTATTGATGCAAGGGGTCATATTAAGTTAACTGATTTTGGTTTAGCCGCAGGTTCTGTTTCAACTGATAGAATTGAATCGATGAAATTAAGATTAAATCAAGTAAAAGATTTAGAATATAAACCAAAAGAAAGATCTCTCAGTGAACGTCAACAACTATATCGTTCTTTACGTGCTAAAGACATTCATTATGCACATTCAATTGTTGGGTCTCCGGATTATATGGCATTAGAAGTACTGGAAGGTAAACCATACGATTATACTGTTGATTATTGGTCATTGGGTTGTATGTTATTTGAAACTATTGTTGGTTATACCCCATTCTCTGGAGGTTCATCTGATGAAACATATGCTAACTTAAAGAGATGGAAAAGTGTGCTAAGAAGACCTCATTATGATGATGGAAAATATGTTTTTAGTGACAGGACATGGCAATTTATTACAAGATTAATTGCATCTCCAAATGATAGATTAAGATCTTTTAAACAAGTTATGGAAATGCCATATTTTTCAGATATTCATAATTGGGAAACTTTAAGGGAAACTGTACCACCATTTATACCTCAGTTAGACAATGAAGAAGATGCAGGTTATTTTGATGATTTTGAAAATGAAGCAGATATGGCAAAATACAAAGATGTTATTGCCAAGAGAGCAAGGGATGAGCGTGAAGCACATAATAGTGTTAGAGGGGATCAAAAGAACTTTATTGGTTTTACTTTCAAACATAAAGGTAATCCTGGAACTAATCCTAACAATATCCTTACTCCAATAATGGTTAACGGTAGGACGGATGACAGAACTGGTTATGGTCGTTATAACTCTCCTTTTAGTACATTGTATTAGGCTAATCAATTTGTGGTTTTTTTTCTTTTTATTCTGTTTTGATTTTTTGCATTTTTAAGGTTTTTTTATGTTTTTGACTTATGTATTTTTTTTATCAATCTATGTGTAAGCAATGTTTAGTTTACTTATATCCCAAGATCTAATAGATCGACCGCGCATTACTATTCATTTGGGAGAAATACACATTTTTTTTCATTTGTTAAGACAATTATCCTTGCTAATAGGATTGTGCTATTCTTTTGATAAAGGAATTACAAGGTTTGGCAGAATCAAATATGTCAGAAACGAAGTTCAAAGTTTTAGTTCTAAATCCATCTGTTACCAATGTTGCAAAAGCTGTCAAGATTGTGAACATGCAAAACAAAAAGGCAGGACCTTTTGAATTTTCACTTTTTCTTGGTGATGTGTTCAATAAGAATAACGTTGAAAATATTAATGAATTGAAACCAGTTATTCCAGTTTATTTTAGTCAGGGAGAGACTACTTGTCCTGAACTACCAAAAATCAACGAAAATTTTAATTATTTAGGAAAAATAGGAACTTACAAACTTACAAACGGGCTAAAAATTGGATTTGTGTATGGAGATTTAAAGGAATTTACATCAGAACAAATTGTTGAAAAGTTTAACAATCAACAGGTAGATATATTGATGACTTATCTTTGGCCTGATTCTATTGCAAAAGAACAAAAATTAATTTTATGCGGTGATAAAAAATTGGATAAATTAATAAATGCGTTAAAACCACAATATTGGTTTGCTTGTGGTGGTGAAAAAGGAAGATTTTTCGAAAGGGAAGCGTACAGTATTGATGGTAGAATTACGAGGTTTATCAGTTTGTCGACCATGGATGAAGGAAGGTGGTGGTATGCATTTCAGATTGGATTGAATCCAATCAATAATACTATTGTTCAATTAGGATTACCTCCTATTATTTCTAATGAAATTCACACCGTAAAAAGAACATTGGAAGCATATGATAGCTCAACTAAAAAGGTGAAAAAAGGTGACTCTTTTGTTACCCCTGTTATCACACCGGAAAATTGTTTTCTTTGTTTATCGAACCCAAAATTTGAACTTCATATGGTTATTTCCGTTGGTAATTCGTGTTTTCTTACAGTTTCCAAAGGGCCATTGACTTTGAAAAAAGGTCTAGGCTTTTCAGGTCATGGAATGATTGTTCCAATTGAACATTATCCTACACTACGTGCATATGTGCATAGTAAGGATACAGAAATTAAAGTTGAAGAATCTCCTCTTGTTAAAGAACTTACTCAATTTCAAGATAGCATTGCACAAATGTTTAGAAGCTTGGGACCTTTTTCTGTTGTATTTTGGGAAATATCTAGAAATCGTAGTGTGCATTGTCATTTGCAATTTGTTCCGGTTCCAGATCATATCATTCCAAATTTTCAAAAAATACTAAAAAACCAAATTGAATATGACAAGAGATTTTATCCTGAACCACTTCAATTTACTAAATTTGAAAAAGATGATGATATGACAGAATTGAATGAAACATTAAATTCTCAAGATTATGTTATGTTTACATTATTTGAACGATTTGGTATAACCAAATATTTGATTAAATTGGGAAATGATGATGATAGCTACTTTGATGCACAGTTTCCTAGAAAAGTTGTTGCTGTTTTACTCAATTTAAAGAATAGAATACACTGGAATAAGTGTATTGAAACGCGTGAGGAAGAAAGTATCCAAAAGGCTGCTTTTCAGGAAATATATCGTAAATTTGATATTATGAAAAAATAAAGCTTGAACGGCAATTACAGAATATATTTAGCAATGTTTGACAAAAGAAAAGTGTGAGGACGTTATTAGCTTTGTGGTGTGGTGAAAATAATGGACATTTCGTGCAGGAGATGAACATTTCAAAAATGTTTAAAAGGGAAAGAATACTGTTCTGAACAATAATTTTGGTCAAACAAGGTTTCACCGAAGAATTCTAACGTCATCAATACAAGCTTGTATGAAAGTTTACAATTTAGTGTATGATATTGTGATTCAAATGTGGGGAGCGCTCTAGAGTGGTCTAGTAGTATTCATGTAATTAAGGTATTATAAAATGTTTTATTAAATAATGAAGAAACAAGAAAGAAAATACTAGTAAGTAGAAGTAGGTAGAAGTAGGTAGAAACAAATAAATAGATAAATAGATAAATAGATAAACAAGCAGTAAGTAAGTAAATTAGCAAGTGATCTGTTCGCTGTGAGCTTGATTAGGAAAACAGGTTTCATGTTTAGTGAGGATTATGTCAGAAATGTTGATTTTTCTTTTCTTTAGAAGTATTTCGTTGAATTTGAGGAAATATATTGCACTACGGAGATGTCTGCACTTGAAGTGCTGGTGGAAGTCATTGAAGAAGTCCACGAATCGGAGCGATTGTTGCATCCTGGAGATATACCCGATCGATTGGTGTTTAGACACGTGAAAACACTATGGCAATTGTTATTAGGGATAAATGAATCTAAATTTGATTCGCATAATTACGAACTTTTTGAATTAGAATTTGAAAATAATGGCGAAAAGTTTACTGGATTTACATATTTTGGAACAGATATAGATTCTGTATCAAAAAACTTAATTAATGCAATTGGTTCACCTTCTGAATCCATGAAAATTGTAAGGTTACTGGACAAGGAAACAAATGAAGATTCAGATGAAACATCTATTAGTTTTAAATTATCCATGCTGAACAAAATACGTTATATTGTTTTCCGACATCATATGGTTGTTTCTGAAATGATAGATGAAAAAGGCCTTGAAAAAGTGATAGCATCATATATGAGAAATGATATACTGAACACATCAAATGAGTTATCGATATCTTTACAGTCGACTAATAATATATTTGATATATGTTATAGAGAATGCCTTGAATCATTATTATTGGATGAAACGGGTATCACTATTGAAGACATGGCTAAACATGCACTTAATATTTTTAAAGAAGAGACAGGTATTGCATACTTTTTTAATTCAAAAATACTTTTGAAATATCATGATCAAATGATTGATTTGTTAAAACGAATATTTAAAAAACATGAATTTGTTGGTATAGAAATTGATGACTATTTTAGACACAATCCTATACTACCTGTATTAAAACCAGTTTATAGAAAACTTGCCTTGCAGGATATCAACAATGAAATTGAGCAAAAAAGTCCAAAGAAAAATTTTATAGAAGAGGATTACACCGTTAATACTAAACTGAATATTAATTTAATGATAGAAATATTACATGAGGTATCTGAGAATGAACTAGACCAACATAAGTCTGATGTACCCGTTACACTAAAACTTTTTTTTCAAATTATTGAGTATTATAGTGATTCGTTAAAACAAGATGGAATTTTAGATATAGAGAATGATATGTATATTTTATTAATCAAAAAGACCATAATACAATGGGTAGATAATAATATTGATACTACAACTTTTATAGGTCAACTATCGGATTTATCATTGATACCGACAGCCATGCCGTACTTGTATCACAATGTTTCATTTCCAACTGTTCATATGCGAATGGCTTTGTACTCAGTTAAGGAAAATATTAGGCTTTATGAAAATTATTTTGATTTTTGGAGGAACAAAACTTTTACCAATAAAATCCTTGATGAACAGTATAATAAATGGAATAATAGAATGGCAGTGAACTGTTCAAATAAATGGAAAAACAAAGCAATCCTTGTTAAAAGTTTGGAAAACGTTGATACTAGTTCAATTAATATAATCAGAATGAAGGTATGCTGGATTAAATGGGAAAACAGATACAATAATATAAAAACAAATAATAAACTTGCAGACAGCATTCAAAAAAAAGCATTGTATGAAAAATGGGATTTAAAGGTGATAAATATCAATGCACAAATTGTGAAGGCAGATGTTCTGTATTCTCACAAAATACTAATGAAGTATATGACAATTTGGGTATCTGCGAAAGTTTATAAGTTTCCTGAGCTTTCAATAAGATTTAACCAAAATAAAAAACGGATGTATTTCAAATGTTGGAAAAAATTATCAAGTAATTGCAAGAAAGATTATCAGGTGGCTGATGATTTTAGGAACAAAAATATTTTGATTTTAGGCTGTAGTAAATGGAAAAAAAAATCGGAAATTCCATTATTAAAATTGGAAACTTTAGCAAAACTTGAAAATAGGTTTGTATTAAAGCAAGGTTTTGATAAATGGAAAAAACATAAACATTTGCTGATTCTTGAGTTACAGCTTAAAGTTTTTCTTGATAAAGAAAACATGCAAACACAGTTTTCTAAATGGCATCGATTTAAAAAGATAACAGACGCAGAAAATAAAATGATTGACCATATACGATTAAATTTATACAAGACCTATTTTAAACAATGGAAGTCTGTTTACAATATGGTTCAAAAGGCAAACAAATTGTATTCCAAAATCAAATTATTCAACACCTTTAAAATTTGGAAATTAAAATTAGTGGAAAAAAATATTCAAAATACATATAAACTTCTTGAACTTGAAAAAAGTATGAAATTATGGAAACTTAATGCTACTGCAAAACAATATCAACAAAGAAAAGACTTTATTTTTTTGGAATCAACGTTGATACAATGGTTTGAAAAGGCTACGAGTGTTAAAGAAAGATTAGAAGATTGTGAAAATGCATATTTTATTATTAAACAAGCTACTTATTTTGACTTTTGGAAAAAGCTGAAAAATGAAAAGTATAAACTAGAAGAGCTTGCAGATAAATTTAAAGAACGAAAACTTCGAACTAATGATTTTTTGATTAAAAAATGGATGTTTGATACCATCAAAATTTCCTTTAAAGAATCACGTAGACAACGCTTGGAACTCAACAGAGTTGGTAGGGTTTATGAAAAACGAATTTTAGGAACTTATTTGAATAAATGGAAGATGAGGAAAATGGAATGTATTACGATGTGTCAGAAGGCCGACGAATTTATGAGTTTAGTATACATTTCTAAATATTTTGATATATGGGTTTCTTACTATGATCGTCTTATACCATTAAAAAATAAACTGTATTCCAGAATGGATACGGAAAATGTGAATCTATTAATGAGAATTTTGTCCAAGATGCAACTTCGTATGATAAAAGTTCAAACGGACGAAACCAATGCGGATAAGTTTAAAGAACGTTGGAATAGACTCAAAACGAAGACATTTTTTGAACTATGGAAACTAAAACAATCTACAAGAAGTTCACCCACACCAACTGCACGTGACCACAGTCATGAATTGAACAATGCTAATAATATGACATTGAATCTGATACCAGAACTAAACTCTTACATTGATCTAGCACCAAGAGATAGGGGGTCTCCAGAATATCGACCACCTTATCAATCTAGAATGAAATCAGTACTTACTGGTAGAGTTTCCCAATATGAGATTTCAAGTACGGTTGATGATGCTAGAAATAATTATGGGATAGAGACACCAACTACGGAACGGTCAAGATTAACATCATCATCATTCAGAACACCAATTGTAAGAAGAAGTAATAGTAGATTAATGAACAGTTCACAATTAAGATTATCCCCTGATAAACTAGATTCAAATTTGACATCTGCTGAACGTGTTAGAAAGAGAAATTTGGAAGAACGGGTGTCTAGATACAGATTACTTCGATCTCCTCCTAAAACTGGAGGTCTTGAAAAAGTTCAAGAATCTGTGCATGAAGATGATGGAAGGGTGTTCCATGATGATACTGTATTTGATACATCTGATGATAGTATTATTAGTAGTACACCGGTTAAAAAAAATGTATTATAATAGAATTGATGTAATTATATAGGTGTATATGATACAGTTTAAAAAAGTAAAAACAAAGATTAAAATTCAAAAGAATCAAAAGGAACCTTGTAAATGATAATCTTTTGAGTATTTGGAGTTTTGAAGATAACGAATCTGTAATCTTCATCACCACCTTCATGTTCAATAATATCGATAAATGATTTAACAATACCCCAACCATTATTAGTAGAAACGTTAAGTTGTTGACATAACATTTCAACACCAAAAGTCATAGTACCTGCAACAAGATGACTTCTAACTGATTTTGAATTTTCTCTGGTAACGAAACCAATCTTCATAGAGTTAACACCGCTTAAAACGGATTGAGTTGTCCATTGTGAAATTTTATTATTGTTTTTCTTAATTTCATCAACAAAGATTTTACCTTGAGAGCTACCTTGAAACTTGGTTCTCCAATCATTAGATTCATATTGAAGTAATGCATGAATTGAAACATTTGAAGTTGATGTGAAAGTATAAGCATCAAGAGATGTACGAACGATAACTGGAATAGTACCCTTGTCATCATCAGCAGAGGAACCATTTGGTAATTCAAACTTGACATATTTATAACCTTTAGTAATTGCAGAGGATGAATTAATTGGAGATTTACCTGAAAGGTTAGTTGAATTTTCAGAAAGGGAACCAGAAACAAAGGAATCGGCAACTTCAGTGGCTTCAATTTTAAGATTAGCTGGATGGTTAATATCTGATTCTTTAAGATCTTGTAATGGTGCATTTTCATTGATTGGAATATAAAAAGTGTTTTCACGTTTATCAAAAAAAATCTTACCATCTTTTTTAGTAACAATAATATCCCAAGAAGCGGAAGATTTTGGAGCACACATTAATTGAGAGATAATTGCATCGGTTATAAAAACCTTAGCAGCATTTTCTTTAGCGTAAGCCTTAAGGTTTGGATCACTACTTGAAGTTTGGTTATAAGTAATTTTAATAGATGGTTCTAAAGGAACGACAGAAGTAGATTCATATTTTTTGACGTATTGATGGATTTTACCATTGAGTGATAAAGTTTCTGGTTTTGGAGTATCTAAATTTAATTTAGTTAATCTGTTAAATTCAATTTCAGCAACAGATTTCCAATCTTCGCTGACAACAATTGAAGCTTCTTTTAATTTAGTATCTTCGTTATTCCATCTGTTGTTACCCCATTTATTGTTATTATTGTTATTCCATCTTGCAGGTTTTTGAGAAGGTTGTTGTTTTTTAGTGGTAACAGTTGAAGTAACCTTCTTTTTAAGTGGAGCGGCATCTTGGGATTTCTTAGTACCGGGTTGATTTTGTCTTCTACCCCCCTTTAAGACAGCCTGTTTGTTGGTATTTGAAGTTGTAGCATTTTCAACCAGGGAGAAACCTTTTTCTTCAGTTTCTACACCGAATAATTTAGCAGCAGAAGCACCATAAGCATGATATAAATCTCTCTTTTTTTGTAAGTTACTGTTTTTCAAAGAAGGTTGTTCTTCTTCTTTAGATGCTTGCCAATCAGCAATTTTACCTAATTTATCACTCTTGATGAAAGGAGCGTAAGGAACACCGTTAAATTTTAGTGATTCTGGGGTGTTTTTTGAAGGACCCCATGGGTCTTCAATTGAAGGGAGTCTGGAAACGTCGATTTGCAGAGGAAGCATTGTTATTTGAGTGGAAATAAACAAAAATACAGCCATCAAACACAACATTCAGCTCATCACACAAGACATTTTCATGATCACCATTTGAAAGACATAGATCATGAAAAATTTTAGGGGTTTGCACCCGTGCACCGGAAAAGACGAAAATCACGTATTGTGCAGAGCGTGGCAAGAGAAGAGAGAGACAGAGGAGGGCAAATCGGAGGTGGATTTCATCTGTGGATGGTGTTCGGTGGGGAGGTTAGGGCCGTTTGGAGACCATTGGCAGCTACACACGCAACAGAAGACAAGCAGGAACATGGACTCTATCAACGTCGACGTTACACATTTGAAAAAGGGCGAAGTTTCCATGGGAACGTCGATTATGGCCGTCACTTTTAAAGACGGTGTCATTCTCGGTGCTGATTCCAGAACAACTACAGGAACTTACATTGCCAATAGAGTGACGGACAAATTAACGCAGGTTCAAGACAAGATATGGTGTTGTCGGTCCGGATCGGCTGCTGACACTCAAGCAGTCGCAGATATAGTGAAATACCATCTTGATTTGTACAAATCTACTAATGGCAGAGATCCAACCACTCATTTAGCAGCTTCTATATTCCAAGAAATATGTTATTCTAATAAAGACGGTCTTAGTGCAGGTATCATTTGCGCAGGTTACGATGAAAAAAATGGTGGTGAAGTATATAATATTCCAATTGGTGGTTCCCTTCATAAGCAAGATTATATACTTGGAGGTTCAGGTTCTATTTTTATCTATGGTTACTGTAAGAAAAATTACAAGAAAGATATGACTAAGGACGAAACTATAAGTTTTATTAAAAGCTCGCTTTCTCAAGCTATCAGATGGGATGGTTCTTCTGGTGGTGTTATTAGAATGATTGTCCTTACAAAGAAAGGTATTGAAAGACTGATATTCTACCCAGATGAATATGTCGACGCATGATCTAGAAAACAAAAAAAAGCAAACAAAAATAATTAAAGTGTATAATTTGTCTCTTCTCTAATTCGATCAATATATACAGCTAACTTTATCAGTAAATAAGTCTAATTTCCGTAATGCGTGAATATTTTATTTTCCTAATTTTTCAAATTCATGTCAACGATTTCCGCTTTTTCTGTTATTGTTACTTTGATTATCTATGTTTGTAAAATCGATTTGGAATAATAGAAACATGATTACTTCTGAATTTCCTACAGATTCTTTATTGCTCAAAAAATTAAGTTCACACTTAAAAGATTCTCAAAAGTACACAATATTTAACACTGTCACAACTAAACGAAGTGTTCCAATTGTCAACAAACCTAAACATCTTCAACCTTTAATAACTACTAAAACTGTGCATTTTTGTATTCTGTTTTCACCTGATAAAGTACCATTATTAGCAATTGAGGTGTTTACCTATTTGACATTCTACAAAAACTCAGTTGATAAATTGGTGTATGTTAGTAAAGCTGACACCACTGGGTTAGATGGATCAATTGACGTAAACGTCGGCGGATTTGTTACCGAATATTTAAAGGATGTTTCTGAAATGGCAATATCAACCTTATTAAAAGATTTAACATTTCCAGTGGAAGTAGAAAATAATCATCAGAAGAAAAATAAAAATACACAACTTTTTGTTTCTGAGACACATTTCCGTCTTAACGTATTATATCATCGAGCTGCTGGAAATCCGCAATATTATATGTCAAAACCTAAAAAAAGATTGAGAGCTGAAGAGTACATAATTAAATTGGGTGTTAGTTCAAATGTAATTTCCAATAAAAATGTAGCTACGAAATTGGTTCTTTTTACAAGATCTGAAGGACAATATCTGTTTCCTGAATCAATGAAGAATACATGTAAACATATTTTAGATGGTACAAAATTGTTAAAGTGGTGGTTAAAAAATTCAGATAATATAGTCACTGATTGGTCAGAAACTAAAAAATATCTTAACATTTTAAACTTGGATCATAGAGAAATTACAAGATATTTCCCATCTGATAATTGGAATGTGGGGAATGTTTATGATGAAGATAAATCCGAAGAATTACCTGCAATTTACAATATTCCATTATTACCAGATGATCCAAAGGGAAGATTTTTAGAACATTTAGTAGTTGAATGCAGAGCAAAAAAAGTTTACTCAAAGAGATATTGGAAGGAATTAGCAATACGTCAAGAATTTAGATTCGGTGCTATTGTTGGCCTAATTGGTATTTCAGGAATAGTGCATACTAAAGACTCAATTAATACCGATATTGTTTCAACTTGCGTTTCGAAACAATTATATGAATTAGTAACTTCCAAAGATTATGCAGATAAGAGTGATTGGAGTCTATTGTTTGATGAAATTTCAAACTTGAATATAGTAAAGCAGTATCAGATTTTGGGAATACGGAGGAGTGAAAAACATAAAGTTGAAACAGATGCACCAGTGGTAATTAATACATTGTTGTGTGTCAGAAAGAAAAAAAAGGTTAAATAATGGTGACTGAAATCGAGAAAAAAGAAAAAAGAAAAAAAGAAAAAAATTAAGAACGCTTAGAATGCAAAAAAGTGATCTTAGAATTTCCTATTCGGGAATGCAAAGAATAATCATGGTGCAAATTATCGAAATCTTTAAAACACATTAAACACGGATAAAATGTTTCAGAGAAACAGAAACTGCTTTATATTTGAAATGTTTGAATACTATTTAAAGATGATGATATGGTATCTATACGTTTCCGGAATGGAATTGGGTCAAATTGTTTGCATTTATGAAGATTTTTAATTATCATCAAATCAACTCACAAAAACAACAAGTATAACAATGAAATTTAACATTGCTGTTCTCGCTACTTTGTTAACTTCAGTCAGCGCTATTAATGCAAGCACTATTTCTGCAGAATCAACCAAAACTGAATTATCAACGGATGTTGCAGCTTCAATTTCTGTTTCTCACGGTATTCCATCCGAAATTTATAAAATTTTAAAAGAAGAAGGTAATATTGAAGAAAATGAAGATGAAGAAAATGAACAGAATGAAGAAGATTATGAAACTGATGCTATTGGTTTCAAATTCTTGGTTAATGAAAACGATGAATCTGATGAGCAATTAGTTCATTTGGTCCCAATGTACGATGATGAAGATCTTACTGAAGCCAATAACATTTTGGTTAAAAGAGATGCAAATGGTGAAGCTTGGAGATGGCACAAATGGTTTAGAAATCAAGCAATTTACAAAAGAAGTAACGTTCCATATTTGAAACAAAGATATGGCAAATTTTGGAAATTGATTCTTTGGACTAGAAGAGGAGGACCTAGCGCAGTTTACAAAAGAGAAGCTGATGCTGATGCTGAGGGTAATGCTGATGCTGATGCATGGAGGTGGCACAAATGGTTCAGAAATCAAGCAATCTACAAATAGAAGATAAATGTAACTGCTGATGTTGATATTGCTGTTGATACTGATGCTAGTTTTAAACTATTTATCCACGACGAAAGGTCTAAATGTGCAGTACATGCATGGTATGTATAAAACAATCTGTATACGCATAAGAGAACTAAATGGAAAGTAAACCCACAACCCTAACCCGCCTAGAACACACCCCGGCACATAACACAACAGCTATCCCAACCAGCAAGAAAAAAAACATGAGGCAAAGCGAGGGGACTGGCAACAAGCTGTCTGTCCCTGGTTTGTCCGTCTTGGTCGTGTTTTTGTAAGATGGCAAGTGCTTTGTTCTAAACAATATCGGTCTGATCCGGGCATTTGCTGGACTGGGAAACAAGCACAAGAACACACAAGCACTCTTCTATGGCGTCTTTACATGAACTCATTCCTGTGGTGAACAAACTTCAGGATATTGTCACAAATACTTCCTTGACAGACTTGGATTTGCCATTGTTAACTGTTATTGGTTCACAATCAGCTGGTAAGTCCTCCGTTTTAGAAAACATCGTCGGTAGAGACTTTTTGCCAAGAGGTACTGGTATTGTTACAAGAAGACCTTTGATTTTACAATTAATTCACCTTGCTGAGGATGATCCTTTAACAAGTAGAACAGATTTTGTCACCGATGACATTACTGATCCAAATGAAATGACTTTAGAACAACATTTGAGAAATCAATCAAGTTCAACACAACTTAATTCTACACCTGAACCAATCGTTGAATGGGGTGAATTTTTGCATATCCCAGGAAAAAGATTTCATAATTTTGATTCAATCAGAAAAGAAATTGAGAATGAAACTTCTAGAATTGCAGGTAAGAATAAAGGTATTAGTAGAATTCCAATTAACTTGAAAATTTATTCTCCAAATGTCTTGAATTTAACTTTAGTGGATTTACCAGGTTTAACCAAAATCCCAATTGCTGATCAGCCTGTTGATATTGAAAGACAAATTAAAAATCTAATTTTAGAATATATTTCTAAACCCAACTCAATCATTTTAGCTGTCACTCCTGCAAATCAAGATTTAGTTAATTCAGAAGCTTTAAAGTTAGCAAGACAAGTTGATCCTCAAGGTAAAAGAACTATTGGTATTTTATCTAAATTAGATTTAATGGATCATGGTACTAATGCTTTAGATATTTTAACTGGTAAAGTTTACCCACTTAAGTTAGGTTTTATTGGTGTTGTGAATAGATCCCAACAAGATATTATGACTAGTAAATCGCTTAATGATTCATTGGCGGCAGAAATGGAATTTTTCAATACCCATCCCGCCTATAAAACAATTGCTTCAAGATGTGGTACTGAATATTTAGCAAAAACTTTGAATAAAACTTTAATGAATCATATTAGAGAAAGGTTACCAGATATCAAAGCTAAATTGAACACATTAATGGGTCAAACTGAACAAGAACTAGATTCATATGGTAACTTAAATGTTGTTTCTAAAGAAAATAGAGGTGCTTTAATTTTACAACTGATGAATAAATTTGCAAATAATTTTATTAATTCAATTGAAGGTAACTCTAGTGAAATATCTACTAAAGAATTATGTGGTGGTGCAAGAATATACTATGTTTACAATGAAGTTTTAGGTAATTCCATGAACTCAATTAATCCATTACAAAATTTGACTGTAACAGATATTAGAACTGCAATTAGAAATTCGACTGGTCCAAGAGCTTCATTGTTTGTTCCTGAATTGGCATTTGATTTATTAGTCAAACCACAAATTCAATTATTAGAAGGTCCATCTCATAGATGTGTTGAATTAGTTTACGAAGAATTAATGAAAATTTGCCATAACTGTGGTAATCAAGAATTAGCAAGATACCCTAAATTACATACTAAACTGATTGAAGTTGTTTCTGAATTATTGAGAGAAAGATTAGGTCCAACTACCAAATATGTTGAAAGTTTAATTGAGATTAATCGTGCTTATATTAATACCAACCATCCTAATTTTGTTGGAGCAGCAAGTGCAATGGCAACTGTTGTTGAAGAAAGACAAAAACAAAAAGAAGTTGAAAGACATAATTTGTTGAAGAAAGAAGAAGCCTTACATATTCAGCATGCAAATGCAAACAATTCTAAATTAGCTAAAGCCGCTGCTTCTGCTGCTGCTTCACATACTCCAAATGGTAATGCACTACTTGATAAAGATCATTCATCTAAATTTCATAATAAATCTGAATCGTCCATTTTAGATGAAGGTAAAGAAAACGAAGAATCATCTGCTTCATCAACTGCAGATTTAAAACCTGAGAAGGAAAACTTTTTAAATTACTTTTTCGGTAAAAAGGATGAAATCCAACATACAGAAAACGAACATAAAATTGTTCCATTTAGTTATCCAACTGAAACTGAAAGTAGTGCATTACAGTTTCATTTACCTGTCGAAACTTCAATTCAAAATCAATTGGATCATTTCCATCTTAATGAAGAACAACTGTCTGAGAGAGAACAACTAGAATGTGAATTAATTCGTAGATTAATTGCATCTTACTTTTCAATTGTTAGAGAAACTATCAGAGATCAAGTTCCAAAGGCAATCATGTGCTTACTGGTTAACTTTAGTAAAGATTCCGTTCAAAATCAATTAGTGCAGAAATTATATAAAGAGTCCTTGTTTGATGATTTATTATATGAAGACGAAGCACTTATTCAAGAAAGAGAAAAATGTGAAAAACTTCTTGAAACATATAAAGATGCAGCTAAGGTGATTAGTGAAGTTCTGTAAGTATTAGAGATTGTAATTATTGAAAAATAGATAGATCTTATTTATAATTTAATTTTCTATAAACTATTTTAGAAATCAAAACAAAGTTATGGTTACTTTACTTGTGATTGTATAGTATAAAAGGATAAATAATTAATAGTCTGGAAATTCTGTTGTAAATATTTAGAACGGATCTAAACCTTTATCGCTCTCGTTTTTTTTTGTTGACATGAAACTACTAAACTGGAAATTGTTTTCTTTTTCATCCAAGAATAACGTTCAATCTCTAAAAGATAGGGGTACCATGACCATTGATGGCTTCTGGAAAGAAGTCGATGAACGTGTGGGTTTAGAGAAATATAGGGTACCATTTACAGATTACGTATATGGATATTATCATCAAAATGGAAGATTCCTAACAATAGGAATTGATATGTTTCAATGGATTTTTGAACATTCAACATTTGCAGAATCCCAATCCTTCACTGGATTACCTGATTCAGACGCTTCCATTGCAGTCATTATTTCTGGTATTGCCAGTAAACTAAGATATTTAATTTCCTTGCCATTAAATTTTGTTGTTGTAATAGATGGACTGTTGAAAAATGACAAGACACGTTGGGGTCCTCAATATACAAAAAATGGACCATTTCCAAAATTTGAAGATAAATATTTCCAAGATTTGAAGATTATTGAAAAAAATGGACATAAAATGAATGGGAAATGTGTTCTGGCATTAATTGAATTGTTTAAGGCTTGGAATATAAGTTACATTTTTGCGCCGGGTGATGGCGAAATTGAATTAGCAAGATTAAATAGTGCCGGGATTATAGATGCAATTATTACCAATGATGCCGATGGGTTTGCATATGGCGCAAAAGTAATTTTACGAAATTATTCTAAGTTTGTCAATGATAAGCCAAGTACAGCTAAAACCGGTGTGAAGAAAAATGCAGATTATTATGTGACACCAGTCCATCTTGATATGTTGAAAGAATCATTAAATTTAGATACAAATAAAATTATGTTTATAGCATGCTGTCAAGGTGATGATTATTCCAAAGGTATGAAAGGATTGGGGATTAAAAAAGCGTGGGCTTTAGCTACCAACCAAATCGGAGAATTTGATGTTGTTAACGAATTTAGAAATATTTATGTTGACCCAAATGAAAATTCTTATTTAACGGGAAAAATACCTTATAAATATAAGCAAAGATTAGACTTGTTGGAACAATATAAAATACGTTTAATGGATCACATTAAAGTAAATGGTAGAGTATATTTTAATAAAGTTCATAGTTCTGATATAACATTACCAAATGATTTTATTATTGCTAGTCATTTTTATCCTCACTTTGCACCATTAATGTTTAAAAATGAACTATTTGAAACAAATATAAATGAAACTTCAGGAAAATTGCAGTCTTTTATTGACCTTCCAAAGTTACCACAACCATTAAGTATATCTCAAATGAATGGTAATATGTGTGAAATGAAACGTGGTAATGATTTAAATGGAAGTCAAGGAGTTACTAAATTTAATAATTGGCAAACTAATGAAGAAAAATCAAATGCAAGGCTTATGGAACCAGCTCATTGGTTTACTTGTCCTGCCTATGAAGTTATATTAAAATGGACAAAAAGCATTAAAAATCAAAAAGAAGGTATGGAATTTTTAGCTGATTCTTTAAGTCGATGCTATATTTGGAAAGCTATTGTAAATATGAATACGTTCAGTTTAACTACAAATGATATCTTTATTAAAAATGAGAAAAGTGTAAAAATTAAAGTTTTTGATAGTTCAATCAACGAAACATTATATCAAGTTAAGTTTAAACCTCGTCGGATATACAAAAAGTTTTTGAATTTAGATGAAAATTTGTACGATCAGAATTTGAACAAAATTGAGGAAGAAACTATTCATGTCTGGCTTCCGAAGTTTCTATTTGAAATAGAAGACAATGGAAAAAAACTTATTAAGCATTATAAAAACGAAAAACTAACTCCAAAAACAACTCCAAGAAGCACTCCAAGAAAGAAAAAAACTCCAACACAGAAAACTACGCTTGACATACTTTCATTATCATCTAAATCTCCAATTAAAATTTTATCGAGACAATCGAGTTCTTTATTAGAATTTTCGGGTGCATCTAAACTTAATACTGCCAATAAAAGGATGGTGTATAATTTGGATAGTCCTGAAGTCAATACTTCACCTAAAAAGAAAATAAAATTAGATATAAAAAGTCCAGAAAAGACCATTGATCCTACACCAATTCTTGTTGAACCATTTGAAGAAGATGCAGAAGTTTCTAGAGTTTTAGACAACTCAGATTATATTGGAGCATCTTTTATAGATGATGAACCTGCTGGGTTTGCTGATTTCTTAAAATCATCACACCAACCTGATACTGAAGGATTGGAAACAACCGGAAAACAAGAGGAGCTTGATACAGGTGTTATTAAAGAAAACGAAGAGAAATTGTACAATACTGTTGGAAGAAGTGGTATATTTCCTGAAAGAAAATCTAATGAAAAGGACAATAATACTGTCACAAGAGGTATCAGTTTGTTAGATCAAATTACAAGATTACCGGAAGTACCATTGGGTCCTGAAAATAATGAGGAAAATTTAAATGATACATTTTCTTCTACTGATTCTATGGCAAAAATATTTGGAGAAATTGATCCAGATAAGTCACACAAGTCTGAAAAAGAACATTCAATTGTCAGTCTTAATGACACTTTTTCTTCAACTGATACAATGGAAAAAATATTTGGTAGGATTGGAAATGATTCCAATGTTAATAGTAATATTAAAAGTGAAAATGATGAAAAAAAAATATCATTACAAAGCAGTGATGCTGTGGGACATAAAGAATATTATGAGTTGGATTCTGATACTGATCTCTCAATTTCATTATCTGATCTTGAAACTATTCATGGTGGTCCATCACTAACGCCAATAAAGAAAAGCCTGCAATCAAATGAGGTAGTAGAAACGAAGCAATCAGTCGAGGATACAAAGGATAGTAATTCTGAACAAATTGATCATATTCAATACGATGAAATAAATCCATCAGATGTATCCAACGAAAGTTATAGTTTACCAAGTGATTTTGAAGGAAGTCTGCTTCTTGCAGAGGATACAGATGATGAAAACTTGTGGGCTTCACCTATAAAGAAGGAAAAAAAATGAATAATAAATTGAGAGAACATTTCTTGTAGAATTAGTATGTAGAATAAAAATGTAAAATAACGCTAATATTAAATGATAAAATTTCTAATGACTTGAAATTTTGGTAGTACAATAATAATGGTTTATATCTATTAATACATTATTATACTTACTACCTTTTGATTTTTTCAAAAACTGATCTATTGGGCTACACATAGAAAAATCTTGGGTACAATATTGTTTTGAAGCTTATGGTAAAATACTACACATGAATTTATTTTGAAATTGGACAAAGATTAATAAATTATTGCACATTTTTTTTGATTTATCTTCTATTATCAATAATTTGGGTAATACAATAAACATTTAGAGATTAGTAGAACATCAGTCTCGGTCTCCTGCGAATAAGCAATGATTACATTTTGGCCTGTCCCTGGGAGAGCGAGGACATGAATTTGGAGAGTTCATCTTGGGTGATCGTTTTTCACTTACTCGATTTGCCATCTGGCGGTTGTTTTAGGGTTATAACAAATACAATCTGTTTTATTTCGAGACACCAATGGCCGATTTTGATCTTGAGTCCATTGTTGTTCCTTTGCCTTCAAGCGGGGTGTTCAAAGATGACTGCATGTTTTCTTTTGACACGGCATACGATCCCCAAGGGCTAGACGTTTGCATGACATGTCATCAGGCATTTTCAAGAGGCGAATTCGAATATACACAGATGCACAGCGAATTCTACGATCATGATGTGTTTTTAAATTATAGAAAAGTTAGAAAAGTTCAAAAACAAGAAGAACAACCACATAAGATGATCAAATTAGAAATCAAACAAAGTTCAGAAGATGATTTATTCGATACTAAATGTGCAATTTATTTACAAAAATCAAATACGACTATACAGTATCCTAGTAATGAATTACCAATAAAAGTTGTACAAGCAGCAGAGGCAATTATTCATGCAACATCTTCTGAAAAGAAAGAAGAAATAATGGCATGGGAACAGGAAATCAAATCATGTAAACATTCAAGCTCAATCATTCAACATTGTATTAATAATTTACAATTAAAAAAATGTAGTAGTTGTGAATTAACTGAAAATTTATGGATTTGTTTACATTGTGGTAATTTAGGATGTGGTAGAAGTCAATTTGGCGGTATTTCAGGTAACTCACATGCAATGGCACATCAAAAGGAATATTGTGACCATGCCGTTGCGGTTAAATTAGGATCTTTATCTTCAGATATTGCGGATTGTTATTGTTATGCATGTGACGATGAAGTTAAAGTTCCTAATTTGGCATCCTTATTACAAACTTTTGGAATTGATATTACTAAGTTTGTTAGAACTGAAAAATCATTAACTGAATTACAAATTCAACAAAACATTCAATGGGATTTCAAAATGGGAGGTGATGGAAATGAAGAGTGTAAGCCTGTTTTTGGTACTGGCTTGACAGGTTTTAAAAATTTAGGTAATTCATGTTATTTGGCATCTGTATTACAAGTTTTGTTTAGTATTGAATCATTTCAAAAAGCTTATTTTAATCCAAATGGTATACCGTTAGATAAAATTTTAGGTAATTTAAATCCATCTGAAGATCTGGAAACGCAATTGTTTAAGATAGGTGATGGTTTATTATCTGGTAGATATTCAGTTCCTGATGAATCAACTACGGATACAATTAAATATCAACGTGGGATTAAACCATCAGGTTTTAAGAGTTTAATTGGTGAAGGACTTAATGAATTTAGTACAATGCTTCAACAAGATGCTTTTGAATTTTGGACTTATTTAATTGATAAATTAGAAAAGAAAAAAATATTTGGTAAATATGAAGCATCACCTACGGATATATTAAAATTTTTAACTGAAAATAAATTGAAATGTACTAAATGTGGAGGTGTTAGAATTAAAAAAGAACTTACTGATAGTATAAGTATTCCACTTTCAGTTGAGTTATTAGAAACAGATTTAGAAGGTAACAAAATTTACAAACCAACAACAATTACTGAAAGTTTAAAAAGTTGGAATAGTCCTGACTCATTTGAATATTCATGTCCTAAATGTGGATCTAAAGAAATAGTTAATAAAATTGAAGGTTTTAAAAGCATGCCAAAAATTCTTACATTGAATCCACAACGTATTGTCCTTGATAACTGGGTTCCAACGAAGGTATCTGTTCCAATCAAACTTGAAGAAAAAATTGATATTCAATTTTTGAAAAGTCCAGGGATTCTTTCAAATGAAAAAGAATTACCTGATGATGATGATGATGATGATGATAATGGAAAAGAAGATAATGTACAAAGTTTTGAATTTAATAAACAAGCTATCAATAATTTATTTGAGATGGGATTTACAGAAAATAGGGCAAAACATGCATTATATGCAACTGGAAACAATGATGCTGAATCTGCAATGAATTGGTTATTTGAACATATGGATGATACCCAAATTGATGAACCATTTGTTTTTCCTGAAACTACTAAGAAGTCGACAAATCCACTGGATAACGTTGATCAAGATCAACTAATGAGTTTAGCAAGTATGGGATTTTCTGAATCCTTAGCATTAAAAGCATTGGTTGTAAACAATGGAAATGTTGAAGCTGCAGTTGAATGGTTGTTTAATAACCCAAATGATGATGGTGTAATTAATATTGTTGATGATAATACTGATAATACTGAAGATTTAATTAATGTTTTAGAGAATGCACCTGAGAATTCAATTACAGAATATGAATTACTTGCAGTTATATGTCATAAGGGTACATCTGTTCATTCTGGTCATTATGTTGCTTTTATTAAAAAGATTGTGAATGATGAATCTAAATGGGTGTTATTTAATGATGAAAAAGTGGTGTTGGCAATTGAAGCGAACATCAAGGAAATTGAAACTTGTGGATACGTGTACGTTTATCAACGTGTGGATAAGGTTTAGTATTAGTATTAGTTTAATTATAGAAGTTAAGGTACTAGGTTATATAATATTTGTTATAGATGGAAAAAGTGGGGAGGAAAAAAACAAAGAAAAATACTAATAGATAAACGATATAGCAATGTTTATATAAGAAAACCTTAAATTTGGATTTGTAGCAAAATAAAATAAAATAAAATAAAAATAGAAAGTAGAAATATAATATGAATTTAAAAAACAAAAACAATTAAAATGTGAATAAATGTATATGTTTTATTTAGATAAAAGTAAATTAACAAATTAAATAAAAAATGGGAAGTTAGGTTAAAAATTTCATTTTTTATCATTTAATTTTGTTTCTAATTTAGCAACTTTTTCTAATAAATCATTATTTTGTTTTCTTAATAAAGCAATTTCAATATCTTTCTCTTTTGATTTACCATAACTTACCATTCTTGATAATTCATCATTTTCTTCGGTTAACATTTTTAATTTTGAAATGATTTTATGGGAGATTTCTTCTTCATCATATCTACCGTTTTTATAAGTTGAAGGGTTCGGATTCATTGAAATAGCAGTAACTAAAGATTCTAATCTTGTCTTTGTATCATTTAATTCTGCTTCAGTTGATTGTATTTTTTCAACTAATTTATGATATAATTCTTCATAATTTTTAGGAATTTCAAAATTACCATTTGATTCAGTTTGGGTTTTCAAAATTGTGTCTTGAAAATCTTTTAATTTTTCTAATTCTAATTCAAGTTTTGAAATGATAATGTCTTTGAGTTGAAGTTTGGTTTTATAATTTTCAGTCTCAGATGGATCATTATCACTTGATTTAGATTGATCATGTTTTAAAATTCTTGAATCATAGGTATTGTAAACTTTGGAATTGTTTATATTATCAGAATTATTGCTATCATTAAAAAAAGTAGGATTAATAGATTGAGAGGTTAAATAATTTTGATTTGAATTGGAGTATGATTGAGATTGTGATTGTGATTGTGGTTGTTGTTGTTGTTGTTGTTGTTGTTGTTGTTGTTGTTGTTGTTGTTTCGAAGTTTTGTAATTGTACTGATTTGAAAAGGAATTCTGGTGTTGTTGTTGTTGTTGTTGCTGTTGTTGTTGCTGTTGTTGCAACAAATAACTATTATAGGAATTGTTATTCGACCAATTGTTACTATGATTGTTGTTATTATTATTGTTATTGTTGTTTGGGTTGTTAATATTCATATTATTTGAAATACTGTTTCTAGCGCTAGAACCATTATTGATGTTATTTAAATTATTGTTAGTGTTTGTATTTGTATTTATATTTGTATTTGTATTTGTATTTGTATTTGTGTTTGTATTTGTATTTGAATTTTTATCACTTAACAATTGAGAATTTGAATTATCTTTAATTTGGCGATTATAGTTGACATTTGAATTACTAAAATAAGAATTTTGCATCAATGAAGGAGTCGCTATTTGAGATAAAGAATCTTTTGTAGATAGTTGGAGCATTTGGAAAGCTAAAGGATCCATTTCAACATTTGAAAATTTAGATTTATATAAATTGTTAGGATTAGTTGGACTTGATAAAGAAGTATTAAATGAAGAAATTGTATCGTAATTTGAAGCTGAATTTGTAGCTGAGTTTAAATTTAAATTCAGATTTAAATTTTGGTCGTTTGGTAAAGGATTTGAATTCCAAATATCCATGTTTTTTGTAGATTTATTCAAAGGAGTTGTGTTAATATTATTGTTTGAAGATGTATTAGTATAAAAATTGAAAGTATCTAATGACTGGTAATGATCATAACTATTAGAATGTGGAGCAGCTGGGGTATTTGGATTAGAGGAAGTATCTGCAGATGAGGTGATGAGTAAGGAGTTGTCCATCTGGTTGAAGGAGATGGGTAGAGGTCCAACGAAAGATAGGAAAGGAAAGAAGGAAAGAAGGAAAGAAAGAACAACGAAAGAAGTATAGAACAGGAAACAAAGGATGAGCCAGCCAGACCGACGCCCGGCGATCCAGCCAGCCCTTCCATTTTGCCTTCAGCTCGTCGTTGTGTTTTGTTCTCTCTTCTCCACTTTGCTGCCTCGAAGGCTCATCTCGGTCAAGCTGTTTTCATGTTGAAAAACACATCACCTTCCCGATTGGGACGCGGCAGAGACGCGGTCACGTGCCCGGGGCGGAACGACGGGTACGACGGAAACGACGGAAACGACGGAACATTGTCGCTCGTTCCCGCACCTTCCGCATTGGGCGAAAATACGCGGCTCGGACGAAGCGGAACGACGCGGAACGACGCGGAACGACGCGGAACGACCGTTTGGTGCTCGCGTAGGCGCGTATTCGCTTAAGCGCGTAGATCTCGCGTAAGCACAGTAAGGGAACGCAAATTCGTAGACTACCACTTTGTTTGACAACAACAGTGCTGCCACGATGACACGTTTGACACAAATTTCATTCCTTTTTTGTTCAATCACTAACCTGCAAAGGTGCCTTGTTTTGTTCCTGTCTTGTACGAATTTTGTTCTTCTTCTCTAGCGTTCTGTCGTACATTGTTTGTTTATTTGTTTGTTTGTTTATCTCTTTGTTTTTTTTTTTTCCTGCTCCCAACTTTCTCATCTCATCTCATCTCATCTCTTAATTTTACTACCTCGCACAATGACAGGTCCTATAGATCTGTTGAGGAAAAACAGCAAAAAACTAAAAAGAAAACTTTCAAAACATGACAAACTAAATAATGAAAATACTTCATTTCATAATTCTGGTAAAATATCTTCATTACATACAAGTTCTCCCCGTCACAATTCAATATTAAGTCCAAAAACAAATCATTCTGTCTCTTTTGATTTATCTTCACCACAATATGATGATAATTACTATACGGGCAATGATAAAAAATCTTCTTTTTATGCAACTAACAATTTTCATAGCGTTCAAAATTTATCTTCTTATGCTCATAACAATAAAGAAAATATAACATATTTTAATCATAATCATCATACTAGATCATCCAATGATAATTTAGGAACTCTGATTGAAATACCTAAAAAAAGAGGTTTGTCCCCCGATTTAAAATCGAATAGAAAATCTTTTGATTATTCAACTTATCAACATTCAAAACAAAAAGGTAAACGAATTTTATCAGATTCTTCACTTTATTCAATAAGATCAAAATCTAGACCTACTTCTTTAATTCTTGATCATGATTCAACATGTATACCTTTATCTAACATTCATAACATTCATAACATTCATAGTAATTCAACATCTTCATTACTTAATTATAATAAGTTTAGTTCTCAAAGTACAACTTCTTTAAATACAATTATGGATACGAGTATTCTAACATTAGATAGAAATTTTCAAAGTACAGATAATTCAAATACCAGATCACATTTAGGATCACAACAAGGTATTAATTCTCCATCTTCAAGACATCTTAAATTTGATTTTTATAATCAATCTTCAAAAGTAGAACATTATCACAGTAATAATAACTCTCATAAACATCGTTCAAAACATAAACATAAAAAT
Organism: Pichia sp. NRRL Y-12824; assembly: GCA_030560915.1. NCBI lineage: Eukaryota > Fungi > Ascomycota > Pichiomycetes > Pichiales > Pichiaceae > Pichia > Pichia sp. NRRL Y-12824. Next base: position 50,691 of record JAKTWG010000028.1, on the reverse strand, counting down.
TCAACAAAAGATAATCGTGGGATTGTCACTCCAAACATTCAAAGAATAGAATTAAATTCAGATACTACATTAGATATAGTATTTGCAATAATCTTTCATATATTTAACCTTATTTTTAGTTTCTGCATATATTTACCAATATACATCATTTTTAAACTAGGTTACTTTTCACTCATTTTAATCGGAATTGTATGGTTATCTTGGTATAACAATGCATGGCCTTTTTTCTTATACACTAATACATCAATATCCTCGGTTTAGTAATATAATTTTTATAAATCATTTATACATTCTTTATAACTATAAATATAGTCTGTATAAATCTAAAAAAAATTGTATAGTTTTACAGTATCTAATAATAAGCTAAAATAACCTCTTCCTTCTATTTATGCGATAAAGATCTCAAATTCAAAAACAGTCCACTACCACTCTTTCGAGACGTAGATGATGGTAACACTGGCCTCGTCTCCTTCTCCTGTTCTTTCTCCACATCCGCCTTTCCATTCCCCGTGTTTGTGTTTGTACTTACATTTAGATTCGCCGTATTGCTCATAATTTCATTCAGTCCGAAACTTCCGCTATTGTTTAATGTTGGATCTGCCAAATAAGCAGCTTTTGGAGAGCTCAGTAACTTGTTCACATCGTTCAAATTCACGGTTCCTGTATCATGAGATGGTTGGAAATATCCACTGTTAATTGTGTAATCTAATGAAATTCCAGGAGTACTAACTACACTTCTATTATTTGGTGATCCAATTTCAAATCTTGAAGCTGTGCCCATGGTTAATGTTGGTAAATGATGTGAATGAATTTCTGAATCTGCACTCGTCAGTCCTTTAAATTGACGTTTGGATAATAATGAGTTGGATGAAACATTTCGAGATAAAGTCGGTGGTGTATTTGCCGAATGATGTGCCATCATTAATGTATGCCCATAACTATGTCTTTTATTATTCCCTTTAAAAATAGCAGTTGTGGATTGGGAATGTGATTGAGGTAATGCAGAAGATGATGAGGATCCGAGAGTAGATGACTGTTGTTGATCTAATCTTGATAACCTTAAACTTTGTAATCTTGAATCTAAAATGTGTAAGTTTCCTCTCAGATCAGAGTCACAACGATCATATACAGGTGTTAAATCTTTGAGACTTGCAATTGAATGAATGGCAACATCATATGACGGGGGCTTATTCATTTCCTTCAACGTCTTATCATCAATAATTGAAGTATTTATATTATTGCTACTTGTTAGTGTTGATGGTAAGCCTAATGATGATAATGGATCACCAATAAATGAGGTAGCTCTTGAAAGATGTTGTACTGGTGATAAAGTTCCTGGTGATAATAAATAGTTGGCAGATGGCAAATGACTGATAGGCATTCTTTCACCCGAATTAAAAGCAGGACCAGAGATAACATCTGGTGATGATTCTTTTTGTGGTTGTGTTTTTGGTTGTGTTTTGGATTTTGGTTGTTTGGGAGATGATCTAGGTGGTAGTAGTTGTGTATCAAATGGATTCAAAATTTCAGAATCATCTTCATCTTCATCATCTGCAATACTAAAAATAGGCTTCTTATATTTTCTTGCAAATTTTTTTGAAGAAAATGGATCTAAATCAGATGAATTTGCAAGAGTTTCCTCATCGACATCTACCTCAAAGTCTTCATCTTCTTCTTCATTTTCATTATAGTTATGTGTTGTATCAGCACCAACATTTAGAGTAGAATTAGCATGATCCATAGTAATATCAACATTTACTGGTTGTTCTTCAGATGGTGCAACAGGTATTGGAATTTCAGGTACAGGTATATCATCTACTCCTGACTCAGAAGCATGAAAAACACGATCATAAACTCTATCATCATAATTTGGAGGTGCCATTAAATCTTGAGTATTAATATTTGCCGTTGGAACAATACCTTCAGTTTCGGGTGTATCATTAACATCATTATGATGTAACTGATTATTATGTAAACTATGCAAAACATTGGCATTGATATCCTCATTTTGAAACAAAGTTTTTTCGTCAGCTGTATGAATAGTCACATCTTCATAAGCTGACGCTTGAAATGGATCTTCATAAGCATCTATCGTTTTTACTGTAATTGGAACAAAAGGACTTATAAACAGAGTAATTGGTAAAGTCGCACGTAATTCACTAATGTGACCATCTGTATTTATCAATGCAACTGAAAATTTCAATTTGTGTCTAATTTTACAAAGATTCATAATATCTAAATCTTGTGACATCATTCCTAATGATGGTGGTAGTTGTATTGATGTTGTTGCTTCCCATCTATCTTGTGATAATATTAAATTATGGCCTCTATAAAAAACACCGTCTTCATCCATTGGAACCTCATCTGACCAAATATCAACACCTTGACTATTCGTCGTCACTTTTGGTATATGTTTTGTAGTTAATGTTTTCTCTTCCACATGTTGACCTGCATTAGTTGAAAAACTTGCGTATTCAATCATTTTAATTTTAATAGAGCCTAATTTAAGGCCTTTCATTAATGGTGATAAAGATATGAAAATTTGACATGATGATCCAATTGCAATTGCCTTAGTTGGCACACTAATTGAGTAATCAATTTTGCCTGGCCATGTGTTATCAACTGCAACTGTTTCTGACAATTCAGGATTATCTGGAGATAATGTTCTAATAACATGTAATAATTTTCTTGTGACTATTGGAGTTGAAAATCTACCTCTTTCGATTGAGCATTGTAATCTATAAACTAATGTACAGCATTGATGATCAATTATACTTTCAGGAATTGATCCATCTAAAATGCATTGAAATGGAAATTCATAATTACCTGGTTGTAATATAACGGGCTCGGCAGAAATATGTGAGGTAAATGAAGACAAGTTCATGGATGATAAATTAGTCGTGGATTTATTACTATAACTATGACTATGACCATGACCATGGCCGTGAATGCTATTAGTACTTTTTGCTGGTATTAATCCAGGAATTGATGTTGATGATCCTAAAGAATTTAATGTTGTAGTGGAACCTAATCTTTGTAAATTAGATGATGAATTATGATTTGATCTTATTAAAGTACCTGTTGTAAAACCAACACCATGTTTAATATTTTCCAGACTATTGGATGATGGGTTTCTTGATATAAATTGTGAATGTAGTGGATTATGAGTATGTAAAAATCTTTCCAAATTAATAGGATCCCAATCAAAACAATAAACCATTTTAGTGAATTTAAAAGGGCGGGTAAATATTTGGCCTTTATTAGTATGATACTTTTCATCCCAACTAAAACACAATGTAGCATATAACTTCAATTTCATCTTTTTCACATGCAAAGGTTCTGTAACGGACAATGCAATTGTACCGGACAATAGTGTAGGAGATGCATCAACGGGTGGTCCTTTCAGCAAAATAGTGTCCTTATCAACAGAATGGACTCTAATATCAAAAAGCGGCAACTTTACGGATTTCTTGTTTTTGGGCATTGTTTAGTCTTGTTAATAGTTCCAGAACGCTTGTCAGCAAATGCTACAGCAAAGCCTGACTGTCCGGTAACCGTACCACCTTTTCCTCCCAACGGGAAACGCAGTGCCTTCCCTCCAAACAGCCAAACTGCTTTGGCGATCACATCTTCCCCAGAAAACTGCAAACCGCCGGGTTTTTTCAGCTCTGTTGGAGTTTTCCGGTTTTTCAGTGGTATTTGCTAGCATTACTGAATTACACTTACTATACACAGTTACATCGGACGATGTCTTGAAGCTAGTCGACAAGACTTCTTTGCGACAAAAGGGCACAATCTCCACCACGATCGGGATCGAGATGATACGTGTAAAACATCCCCTCTGCAGAAACAACGAGAATATGCACAGACATAATCTGTTTTCGTGGGTAACGGTTAGTACTTCTGCTACCAGCACTAACACCGCTAATTCCACTGTTTAAACTATGAATACTTGAACTGTCGTCATGGTTGGCTTGTGTCAGATGTGATGGAATAGACAAATCATCCGTAATCTCGCTCAAATCGACAGGCGTTTCAATGACACCCACAATTGTCATATTTTCTCTACTCGTTGGTACTTTGAATGATGCAAAATGTCGATTCGATTCTAAAATTGATGAAAATCTTGGTGGTAAATACGTGCCCATTTTTTCAGCAGCTTTACGACCTAGGCTTTGAGATGTTCTTCTGAGCATTCTGGCAACAGAACGTCGATTTCTGTCAATTATCGGTTGAGATTTAGAACCTTCATTGCCTCCTGAAGATGATGAAAAAATAGAAACTGCACCTAATTGCGTATTTGAATTTAAAGTTGCATTAGTATCCGAACGAAGAGGATGTAAAACATCCACATTTTCATAATCTTCATCGTTATTATTATCTTCTTCGTTTTCTTCTTCATCATCTTCATCTTCATCTGATAAACTATCAAGATCATCTTCAGAATCTGAGTGTATTATTAGCTTGTCAAAATCTTGTAAATCGCCTAAATCACCGGTAGGATCATTCTTCCCTTTATTACCATCAATATCACCTTCCTCTTCTTGAATATTATTCAAATCAAAATTATCGACCGAACCCAATTTAGATTGTTGATTCTTCATCAGTTTCTCTAATTCTTCTTGTCTGGTAACTTCCAAATTTCGATCATTTGCATTTTTTTTATTAGGTAACCATCCTGATGATCCTTTACTTCTAATTATCGTATTCTTTGCCTCTTCTTCACCCAATCTGAAAACATGAACAGTTCCTGTTGCACTGCTTGCAATTAAAAACATATTGCTTGGACTAAATGCAAGTGAAAATATTTTAGTATTATACGTACCTCTTCTAAATTGATACAATTTTAAACCTGTTTGAACAGAGAATACTCGAACAATAGTACCTTTGTCACTTGCAGTTGCAAGCAATGTTCCATCATGACTAAATGATATTGCAGCAAGTTGTGTTTTATGTGCATCAATAACAGTAATCGGCTGTAATGATTTACAATCAAATATAATAACATCACCATTTCTAATGCTTTGAGTATTATGAGAATCGTGGTTTAACCCTGCAACATCATCATATGAAGGATTTCTGTTGTTTGAAGAAGTTGTACTTTTCGTTACTGTTGGATGTTGTCCATTTAAACCAGTTATATCAATACCTGTTTGGTTAGAAATATTGGAATTTAACTTGGTAACTTTTTGAGGTGATGGGTATGCCAAATAATTATTTTCTGTATTAATACTAAGTGCCAACAATCCTAATGGATTAGATGGAATTTCAACAGTATGTAACAACCTCATATTTGCTATATCATAAATATAAATAATTTCTTCTAGTAAAACTACTAATCTTTCTCTATTCATCCTTATAGCAAGAATCGAAGTTGGAAATGTGAGTTCACAGATAGTTGTATGACGTTTAGTGTTAATGATTTTCAATCGACGTGGAGAAAGAGCAGTTTGTTCTCCAGTACCAACAATTGCAAGCAATGAAGAACAAAAAAGCATTTCAACAATGCCAATTGATCCATCCACACGTTCATAACATTGAGTGAATGGGTCACAATTATAGATTCTAAATCCGTTTTCGTATCCAACAGAAATACATGTGTAGTCTTGATTAAAATTAGCAAAATTCAAGCCGGATATCTGTTCATCTGGCATGGATGGTGATTCATGTACCTCGGGTGATACCTCGGGTGATTCAAAAGAAGGCGAATGTGCTAAAGATCGCATGTCTGTAGCATTTTTCCGGGATTCATCATGCATAGGAAACAAAGGGGTTCCGTCCATAGCTGTATGTGTCTGTCGATGTGTAGCTATTGTGTAAATGGTGCCAGACCGAGTTTCCTGCCTCCACAAACAACAGACTATTCAGCTCACACTGTAACTTCTCCGCAACATGAACCACAACAAAAAACATGCAGCGCTCAGACTTATCTTTCTATTGAGGCTGATTGGTTTGTACGTACGGTTTGGTCTATACAAGGTGCTATTCATCATTTATCATATACAGGAAGGGTTATTTAAGCCCATGGGTTGCTGTTATCGTCGTCCTGCCACGTCTTGTGTGCAACCGTAGTAGGCATGCTCAACTCTCGGAAAAGATCACTCTGTTTTTCACCGCCACGAACGGTTTCGTGTTGCTCTAAATGTTCATCGGTTGAATTCCATGCATCGTTATTAGCAGTATTTGTGTCCTTACTATAATTGTTTTCGTCTCTATTTTGATATTTGTATCCTTCTTCGTCGTTAAGGTCGTCTGATTCGTTAACTTTCGCTTCTTCATCGTCTTCGCTGTATTGTTCTTGGTATCTATTATCATGTCTTTCCTCATTATTTTCATCAACAATAGTTTCAATATCATCACGAATTTCTAATGAAATATGAGGTTGATATGCCGTCAATTTTCTATTATCAATGTGCTTGAAATCGGCACCGTATTGATGTAATAGTTGAACAGATCTAGGTAAACTGAGAGGGAAAGCTTGACCTTGATTTAAAACTAGCTTACTGGAATCTTTATAATACAGTCCTTTTTCTTGTATTATATCTTCTTCATTGTGTGGATTTTCCTTTAACCATTTCTTTAAAGATTTTGAAAATTTCTTTTCATCAACTTCATAGTGATAGTTTCGTATACATTGAACCATCGTTGAAGATGCAATAACATCGAATTTTTCAACAATATCTTTTAATTCTCCTAGTTCTGTAACACCGGTTAAAACTTGTAACCATTCAGCCAGTTCGACAATTGGTTGTAAAGAATATTGACCAATTTTGAATAAAGGATTCAAATAATATGTTGCATCTGTTGGATTTCTCTCATCACCATTAAAACGACAAACATTATTCAAATATCCAGATGGTTTATCAACCAGATTATCAGGGAATCCATCATTTCTCCATGATAATACTGTTTTGAAATTTCCATCTTCCTCAATAAATGGTTGAAGATTATTAGCACGTAACCAATCTTGGAGATACGACAGATTTAAACGAATTTCCATACCTTTAATTCTAGAGCAATATTTTTTATTTGAAATAACTTTATTAAATAGATTACATCCAATAAAATATAAGACTGAACTCAAACACTGTTGCTTGATAACATCACTAATGTAGAAAAGTTCAAGAACATATAAAAGTGCACCTAATGTTTGAATAACTTTTAATGGTGAAGGTTTCATCTGTTCTGAATAAGATGGTGGATATAACATATCAATAATTTCTTCGTAGGATGATTTCTTATTAGCATTTTTGGACTTATTTTTAAAAATTTTCCAATCATTCTTATAAATGACATCAATATCTGGTACGCTATTATAATCTAAAATACAAGGTTCTAATAATGGTTCAAGCTTTGCATCTAATGTAAATGCTAATTTAAAAATCAAGGATTGCAAACAAGAAACCAATTCTTGTAGTAATTGAGGATATTTTGAAAGGAAATTACATGCAGTATCACGAATTAAGAAATAATATAAATGATTTAATGCAGATATCCAATAACTAATTGTAACAATATCAACAGGAGGTGGATCATGTGTAGTATCTTTTTCTTTTTTTTTTTTCTTTTCTCTTTCCTTTCTCTCCTTTTCGCCATAAAATTGAACAACTCCACTTTTTGTACCGGCAACATTTCTAATTCTTGTAAGATATAAATCCATCAAGTTTTGAACCATTCCACCACTTTCCATTTTATGTTCTGCATAACGCAAACATTGGAAAATAATAGATGATGGGTATAATGGTTTGAAATGATATTTAACAGGTAATTCAAAAACGTAATCCATAATTGCACGAATGCTATCATCACTAAACTTTATATATTGTTTATTTTGAACAGTATTGAAGTTAAAGGCTGGTGTATTAGAATTTTCATCATAAACAACATCTTCATTGTCAAAAAAAGAACTATCCTTTTTAGAATCAAGTGATAAATTATTCATATTACTAGGTAAAAAACTATCCTGCTTATAAAAAGCTGTAGTTGTTTCAAAAGGTGATTCTGATCTTTCCTTGTTCAAATATCCATGAATTTTATAGTATTCTGCAGATTTTGATCCAGGTTTAATTAAATCAATGGCATTTTTCATACTTTTACCCACTTTTTTCAATGGGTCTGCATTGTAGGAAATCAGTCTTTCCAATATATCCTCATAATCTAAATGGGTAGCCCACATAACTGGAGTCCAACCAATCAGATTATCAGGTTCATTACAATCAACATTAAAAGTTAGTAACAAATCCACACATTCATTGTTATGAAAACAGATTGCATATATCAATGGTGTCAATCCTTTACCATCGATAGAATTTAAAAGTTTTTTATTCTCAGTCAATAAATCTTTTATTGCATACACGTCGTTGTTTGAACATGCAAGACAAAGTTGAACAATTGGTAATACTGTGTCTTTGTTGTCAGCTAATACTTCCAGCGCTTTCTTTGCTGCCAAGACCTGTGAATAAGTGATGTCTTTGGCGGAAAACAGTGACGTAGCTGCACCCAATGTACTCCACGGATCCATTTGCAACACTAGTGTTCTTGTTCCTTTCTTCCCTTACAATTTCAGTTCTACACGTAGACAAACGCCCCCACCAGCAAATAGAACAAGAGCCAATTATAGAGACAAAGCCAAGAAACGAGACCGAGAACGAGACCGAGACCAAGCAAAAAGAGAAATACGTGTTTCTTCTGGGAAAGTAAGAGGATGCAGAATTGCTCTGGGGTGGGGTGGTCTGGACGCTAAATGATTACGATGTGCTCCGGTTTCTGGGGTTCAGTGGCCGTTTATTTGGCCCAATAAAGTGTTCGGTCGGCTTGGATTAGGCAAATCGTTTTAAAGATACCCGAAAAACGCATTAGTTATACATGTAGATAAGTAAGTCCGAGCGTTTTAAACCGCTTATTCAAATCTCAACTGTAATATCCCATATTGATCGTAGAGAGTCAGTCTTGATATTTAATCCGGTATGAGGCTGATTCAAAACATAAAAAGAAATAAAGGAAGAAAGAAAGAGAAAAAAGAGATAAAGATAGAGAGAAAAGCAATTTTGGAATTGCAGCGGCAACATGAATTTTATATAGAGTCTTTTCTTAGAAAAAGGCTTGAAATTGTGTGAATTTGATGGTTTCAGTATACCATAACGCATTATAAGTACATTGATCTTAAATTTGGTGTGTTTAGTTAGATATGTCTCTATCAAGTGGTGTTTTAAGCACGCCAACTAAGAATTTCGATGAAAGATTAATCTCCAAACTATCCATTCAACAACATAGTCCATTGAAATTATCAAGAAACAGAGAATTAGTTTTTAATTCAGACGTTGAATCAGACTCATTTCTCTCTCATTTATCTACCAAAGCATCAAATACACATACTTCTATTCAATGGCTTAAACTGACGAAATTGTCCGAGCAAGTCTTCTCATCGATGTCTAAACAAGAAAATGGTGATCCACAGTTTCTTTCTATAAGTGACGAATATATAGCTGTTGCTACTTCCAAATGTAGCATCCTATTATTTAACTATAATCAAACGTTGTTATTAAAAGTGAAGTCAGCGGATATATATCCAGAAACTCGAATAACGACAATGGCGTTATCTATTGATTCCACATACTTGGCCGTTGGTTATTCAAATGGTTTTATCAATCTATGGGACTTGAAAAAGTCATATCCAATTATAAAGATTTCTCCAGTAACTGCTCATGAATTAGAATACAATGGAAGATATCATCATATAGCACATTTAGAAGGGACACCTGTACGAAGGATATCTTTTGTTGGTTCAAGACATACTGGATTTATATCTTCCGATGATTCAGGTATGCTTATTGTACATAATGGAGGAAGATCTTTAATTGGGTACTATTGTCGTTCAAAAATTATCTTTGGAGATTATAATATGGCTAATATATTAAATAATACAATAGATTTCAATAATTCAATTTTAGATTTTCATATGTTACCAATTGGTTCGGAGAAATCGATTACTGATAAGATGGGATTATTGTCTATTATCACTCCGCATTCACTACTAATTATGTCACTAAATCCAGATATTAAAACACAATTTAAGTTGATGAAACCAAAAATTACAGATATTAATATAGGATTGTCTGGAAATGTTTCTTGGTACCCTGCAATGACAAATGATGATGGTGAGTCTAATTCTTTGCCTTTGCTAGCGTACTGTTGGTCTAATTTTCTTTTTGTTTTGGAAATTCAATCCGATGTTGTAACAGATAAGTTTGGAGAAAAAAATAACATTTTAGCAATTGTTAATAAACGTGAAACTAAAATTTCTGAATCTATAGTTTCATTAAACTGGTTGAATAAAAAAATATTAATTGCACTTACAAGATCACAAAAATTGTTATTTATAAATTCTAAAACTATGAAAACTTTAAAACAGGTCGATTTCATGACTAAACAAATCAAATATAATGTTTTATATCAAAAAAATAAAATTGGGTTAATTGAAAAATGTTATTTTGGGTCTATACATACATTAAAATCCAATATTTTTATGTTCCAAAATAAAAATTTGATGGTAGGAAATTTGTATAATTGGGCAGATATACTACTAAATTTATTTGACGATGGTAAATATATTGAGGCTTTAGAAGAATCCAAAAGACAATATGAAGGTAGTGAAGATGGTGATGATTATTTACCGTTAATATCACTACCTTATAATGATAAATTACGTCATAATATAATGAAAGATTATTTAACTCAAATATTGAAGTCATCTTTGAAATATATCTTTAATAATGAGTTATCTACAAATGTTGATTATAAAAAAAGAACATTATTGGCAATTCAAACATGTTTAACTATTAATGCACCTAATGAAATGTATGAATTGATTTATGAAAAACTATTAGAACATAATTTAGAAAGTTTATTCTTTGAAGTTATTGAAAATTTTGTTTTATTATCAAAGATTGTATCATTTTCACCTACCGTATTACATGCAATGGTTAAATATTATATAAAAGAAAATGATATAAATACTTTGGAACAATTGATTTGTTTGCTAGATATTGAACAACTTGATATTGACCTGACAGTTTCTTTATGTAAGGAGTTCCATTTAAATGAAACATTGACTTACATATGGACAACATTATTACACGATTATATAACTCCATTAGTTGATGCAATTAACAAAATTAAAATTTACAATGAAACACAATCAAATCTTTCAATGAAAGAAAAACTAAAATTTGAAAATGATATTAGTTATGTATTTCCATACATTTCATATACTTTAACAGGTAGACAATATCCAACTGATAAATTATTACCATTTGCAGATGAGCCAAAAGCAAAATTTAACGTTTATTATTTTTTGTTTAATGGTTCAACAATTTCGTGGCCTTCCTCATCTTCTACAATTCATATTGTTGATGATTATAAATATGAACCTGCGTTTCCATACTTATATTCATTAATGAAATACGACAGCGAAAGTATGATATCATGTTTAAATGAGGCATTTGAGGATGATTTGTTAAATGATAATGAAACTGTTTCTACTGAGTCATCAGATAATGAAAAATATCAACTTCGAATTAATAGACAATATATTATTGATGTTTTACTTGGAATCTATCATGATTCAGATACAGATTTCCAACTTATTGATAATATAAGATTAGCTATTTTTATCAGTAGAAATTATCCAAAATATCCTCAATTTATTAGAATAGCAGATAGTATTGCTGATGAAATGATTGATATACTATGTCAAACCAAATATTTAGATGATTGTCCGGTTGAATTATTACAAGATTGTGAATTAGCACTCCAATCGCTATTATCAATTTATAAACCTTTTGATATTGATACCCTAACCATGAAAGTCGAGAAGGCTGGTTATTATCAAGTACTATTTTCATTGTACCAATCTGAAGAAAGATATATTAATGTTTTAGCACTATGGGTTAGATTAAATCAAGACGGAAAATCAAGTAAACTTAGGTTAGGACTGTTTAAGCCTGTTTATGAGATTATAAATGATGGGTTGCAACATTTAGATAATTATGACAGAAATAAAATTATTAAATTAATCAGTAATAATTTTGAATTATTTGTCAAATCAAATCCTAAAAATATTGCCAAAATTGTTTGTAAGATATGTCCGGAATTGAATTCATCAGTTGTTAATTTTCATGATCCACATGTTAAATTCGAATACTTGAGGGAAATATTTAATGTTAAAGATCGTGAAGAGAATTTAAATATTTGTTTGAGTGAAGACTTAAAGATCGAATATCTTAGGAGTTTGATCAAACAGAAAGGTTTAATCAATGGAGTATTTGAAAATAACAATGAAAAAAGAAAACAACTAACAATTACAATTAAAAATTTTGTTCTCAAATTGCCAAAACTTGACTATGATACGATTAAACTTTTGCAGGTAAATGATTTTGAAATTATTCTTGATTGGTTTATTAATAAAAACGAATATCAAAAAGCTATTAATAAAGTTTGTGAAATTTTAGAAATAACAAAAAATGAACTTATTCAACTAGGATATTCTAAAGAAAAAGAATATAAAATATGGAATTGTTTAGAGTTGGGGTTTTCAATTCTTACTAATAGCAATAAAGATTTAAAAGTTAAAAATAATGAAATCACACTAAGAGAGAAATTATCGTTACAAATAGTTGAAACTAGTGTTAGATTATTTACTGAAGTTATGGATAATGTTGAAGCAGAAGAAAACGTAATTGATATTTTTAAAAGAGTTGTTCAATCGACTTTTCAATATATTATTAATTTAAGTCAAGAAGATTTCACCTTGTTTAACAATATTTTTAGGAGTTTCTTGGATGGTTCTTCGATTCATATTACTACATTAGGAGATGTTCGAATCATTTTAAAAGAAATTTTCTTATCATATACAAACGATCAACAAATTTTAACATTGATTCAAATACTAGTTGATGAAGATATTTTTCAAAACTTGAAAGTTTTGGAAGGATTAAAATTAAATGGTAGGACTCCAAAAAATATTGAGTGTGAATCATGTGGGAAGAAAATATGGGGTGGAAAAGTTGGAAACCAAGTGTATGAATCATGGAGGGAAAATAAATTAAAAGAAAGTTTTTCTTTGGGTGGTGATGAAAAAAGGATTGATAATTTTGAGGTAAATAATGAGTTATTTATTTTCAACTGTAAGCATGCATATCATAGGAAATGTCTTGAAAATATGGGTATGCCAAAAGATATCAACAAGAAATGTATTATATGTACGACGAAAGGTGTTTAAAAAGATAAATAAAAAATAAATAAGTAGATCTATATACAGATAAATTATTGAGAATTTGTTTCATCCATCCAGTCTAAAGTATATCTAATACCTTGTTCTAAACCAACTTTTGGTTTATATCCTAAAATACGCTTTGCCTTTGTAATATTATGATATCTATAAGCACAAACGATTTTAACTCTGAATGGGGTTAAACCTGGTTCTTTTCCTGAAAGTTTAGAAAAGAATTCAGATAGGTAACCAACGCAAATTGCAACTGGTCTACTTAAGACTATGTTATAATTATCGACATGACCATCAGCTTTCCAAACGGTTCTTGCTAAAGTCCAAAAATATGAAGGCGTATCATTAGTAATAAAGAATTTTTCACCACCAACGGAATCAACTGTTTTAGGATCAAGTATTTTTTTAGCTGCTAAAATATGAGAATCTGCAACATTACCAGCGTAAGTCCAATCAAATAAATTATTATTATCACCAACTTGAAATTTAGTTTGACCTCTTTGTAAAACTTGTCTTAGACCAGGAACTAATTGTCTATCACCAGGACCAAAAATACCAGCTGGTCTTAAAGCAACAGTATAGAAATTTTCAGATGGAGAATTAGCTTTTAAAACCATTTCTTCTGCAATTGCTTTTGTTTCATTATAACCATCCATTGGAACTTCAGGTATTGGCCAAGATTCATCAGCATTATGAACATCTTCACCATTAAAAATAACACCTGCTGAAGAAGTATAAACTAAAGCCTTAATATTTAATTCTTTTGCACATTTGATCAAGTTTGAAGTACCACGAACATTAACCTTTTCATAAATTTCTTGACCTAAACCATGAATTGGAGAAGCAGAATGAACAATGACTGTTGGATTTGATTCCTTAATAGCCTTTTTCACATCATCTTCAGAAGTTAAATCACCAACATGGATTGTTATTTCTTCTGGATTGAAAGTGAAATATTTGGAAATCTTATCTGGTAAAGGACGAATATCAAATACGTGAATCTTTGGACGTGAAGATTCTTCCCAGAATTGTTGAATCAAGTGAAGACCAAGAAAACCAGATCCACCTATAAGCAGCACAGAATCCATACGGGCAGCCATTGTATAGAAGAATGTTGCTTATATCCAATTCCCCTCAAAACCACACATCCAGCAAGCAGATACCACCCATACCCCATACCCCTTATTCCCAGCAGTACTTTCATGTTAAGTGTCGATACGCTGCGATCCTCGTATATCTCGTACCGCATCATTTTGAAAAATCCACCGTCGATCGACGCGACTTTTCTCTTGGAATGACTCAATGCAAAGCCCGGCCACAATAGCGCGCTCTGCGACGAAAATTGCCCGAAGTGGACACTGCAATTTGTAAAGAAAGCCTGGCAAAGTCTTCTGTCTGTCTTTTTTCCTCCTTTTTTTTCTTTTGGCTTTGTTTCATCCCCAGTCAGCACAAGAGAACAGTACAGCATAGCAATGTCTAACAATCAACCTGCAGAACAAAAATTATGGGGTGGTAGATTCACCGGAGCAACCGATCCTTTGATGGATCTTTACAATGCTTCTCTTCCATATGATAAGAAAATGTACGCTCAAGATTTAGAAGGTACTAGAGTCTATACTATGGGATTAGAAAAATTAGGTTTAATAAATTCTCAAGAGTTGTCTGAAATACACAGAGGTTTAAAGGTTATTCATGATGAATGGAAAAATGGTACTTTTGTTGAAAAATTTGGTGATGAAGATATTCATACTGCAAACGAAAGAAGATTAGGTGAATTAATTGGTAAAAACATTTCTGGTAAGGTTCATACTGGTAGATCAAGAAACGATCAAGTTGCAACTGATATGAGATTATATGTTAGAGATGAATTGAAAAAATTAGCTAAATATCTCAAATCTTTTATTGAAACTATGATCACTAGAGCTGAAAAGGAAATTGGTTTCTTAATGCCAGGTTACACTCATTTACAAAGGGCACAACCAATTAGATGGTCTCATTGGATTAGTATGTACGCTACTTATTTTACTGAAGATTATAAAAGATTAAACCAAATTATTGAAAGATTAAATTATTCACCATTAGGTTCAGGTGCATTAGCAGGTCATCCATATGGTATTGATAGAGAATTTTTAGCAAATGAATTAGGTTTCAATGGTGTTATTGGTAATTCATTAACTGCTGTTTCTGATAGAGATTTTGTTGTTGAAACTATGTTTTGGAGTTCATTATTTATGAATCATATTTCAAGATTTTCAGAAGATTTAATTATTTATTCAAGTGGTGAATTTGGTTTTATTAAATTAGCTGATGCTTATTCAACTGGTTCTTCATTGATGCCACAAAAGAAAAATCCAGATTCATTGGAATTATTACGAGGTAAATCTGGTAGAGTTTTCGGTTCATTAGCAGGTTTTATGATGTCTTTAAAATCTATTCCATCAACTTATAATAAAGATATGCAAGAAGATAAAGAACCATTATTTGATGCAATGTTAACTGTTGAACATTCCATTTTAATCGCAACTGGGGTTATTTCAACTTTAACTCCAAACAGTGAAAGAATGAAAGAATCTCTAAGTATGGATATGTTAGCAACTGATTTAGCTGATTATTTAGTTAGAAAAGGTGTCCCATTTAGAGAAACTCATCATATTTCAGGTGAATGTGTTAGAGCTGCTGAAGAAAATAAATTATCAGGTATTGATAAATTAACAAAGGAACAATTTAAAGCAATTGATGAAAGATTTGAGGATGATGTTTTTGAAACTTTCAATTTTGAACAATCTGTTGAAAGAAGAGATGCTACAGGTGGTACTGCAAAGTGTGCTGTTTTAAAACAATTAAATTCATTAAAATCAGTTCTTGAATCATAAAAAATTCACGGAGTGTACTTTAAACATGGATTTATCTGTTCTTAGTTATAATTACATTTTTTACAAGCTTTTTTTTTATTTAAACTAAAAAAGATTAGATTATTTGTAAACAAAAAAGTAAAATTGTAAAAGAAAAAAATTCAAACCAAAGAATTAAATAAAAGAAGTAAATAAAAGAAGTAAAAGAAAAAAAGAAAAAGAAAAAAGAAAAAAGAAAAAAGAAAAAAGCATAATGTACATGTTCACAATTAATTATTATTGTCAATAACATTTAAATCAACCTCGCGGTTTGTTGGCGTTGAAACAACATAGACAACAGAAGGACGTGATATTCTTACCACTTGTGCTTCTCCGGTACTAAAATTTGAACTAGTTGATGAGGAATTTGCCTTTTGTACACTTGTAATCTTATCATCGAATTCCTCTAAGATTAAATTAAAATTATTGCCATCTTCCGAGATTTGGTCTTCATCTTCATTCAAATCATCACCATGCTCTTCAGAGCCATCTTTTTTCAAACATCCTATATCTTTATAATCGTATTCTGATGGAGTTGCCTTCCATTGTGGTGTCAATAAGTTAGTCGTATCATTGTCAATCAATTCTTCATCTATATCTGAAAATAAAAGTGTTGTGTCATTTGCAGGAGGTAATAAATCCATTGATTTTGGTTTACTTGAAATTGATAAACTTCTACGATGTCCTAATCGTTTACTTGAACATGTGGATACACGTCTTGGGAGAGATGGGTAAAAACTATAATTTTCAGACATATCCGATGAATTCATATTCATATCCTCTGAAATTGGTGATGAATATAAACTGTTGTTGCTATGGTTATTATTATTATTAAAAGAGTTTGCGTTGAAATAAGATCTTCGTTGAGTTGGTGATCGTGGAGATTTATCAAATTCAAACCTGCTATCCAGTGGAGATACTGGTAAATGGGGGTTATTACCTGCAATTTTTAAAGGTGATGATGAAAATGAATATGTTGAAAAGACATCCTGAGTTAAAAAAAAGAGATTTTTATTATTATTATTATTATTGTTGTTGTTGTTGTTATTGCTACCGAAATTATTAGTAAATGTAAATGATGAAGCATTAGATGAACTTTGTCTACGTTGTTTAAATGTTGATTTAGGTGAGAGTTGGGCTGATTGTGATTCATGCAAATATTGGGAATTTTTCAATTTATTGGATTCATAAGAACCAAAATAGTCGTTGTCTTTAGAAGCCATCTTAATCTCATCATAGTGTGATGATTTAGGAATAGAACTAGGAAAAGTAAAATTATTCAAATTTTTGAAAATATCTGAATCCTCCATAGTAACTAATTATTCCATTTAGAATTTATGTCTGTTTACTCAAGTATGGTATAGTAGGGTAAAATAGAAAAGGAAAAGGAAAAGGAAAAACAAATTTTGTTTTTAGAAAGAATACTCAAAATAAAAAAAGAGGGATATATAAGAGAGAGAATTACAAGAGATTAAATGGAAACTAAGACGCAATTTGAAGCACTTTTTTAAATTACAAGATAAGAATTATTGAGAAATGATCAGCTGTCGGGGTAAATTCAAAAAGAAAAGAAAGGAAAAAGTGGGGCTCAAATTACTGCAGAAAACCGAATCGGAAAAGAAATCAGGGCACTTTATTAGAAATTTACATTATTGCAGACGTAATAAAGTCCGAGATGAGGAGTCAACAGGAGGTTTCAGGCAGAAAAAGGGCGTTTCTTATCTGTAAATTGGTCCAATTGTGGCTGACGGGTGAAAAGGGCCAGAAAAACAACGGTGGGGTAAAAGGGCTAGATCTTCCCGTGACTCTGACAACAATGGTTAACAGATGGGACAACAATAGGCAGAAAATGAGGGGATGTGCCGATAAAGCTTTAGTTAACGTCAACGTCAACGTCCACGTCAAAGTCTATCTGTTCTAGACAAAGATAATGCGAGACTAATCAGATGGGTTAAGGGCCCAGTACTAATTTTTACAGAACGAAATAAAACATACGAAATAAGACTAGCGGTGTGTTATTGGAAATGGGTCAGGAATAAACAAGTTTGAATATCTGTCATAAAAGAGTACTCAGAATGGTGCACAGCAAACTATTAGTCATCATGCAAAACCTCACACACCGGCTGTCCTTTGTGAGACAGACCAGCACACCCGCCAGGATGTGGCAATCTGCCGTGGCCACAGAACACTCTTCTATCAGGCAATCTGCAACACCAAACAGAAAGAAAAGAAAAGAAAAGAGAAACGGCCCGCCTTTTATACCGCGCAGCGAACGTCCCCGTTTTTCCACCTCTGAGTCCAGCCCTCGCCGTTTTCAGGGTTTCTCTGGCTTAATCTCTGGTTTAATCTCTTTCATGGCCTCTTTATTGGCCACTTGTTCGACCTCTTCCGTGGCCAACACGCCGACTAAGTCCCGGCTACCAGTTGGATTTTTCCACAACTCCCCTAACAGTAGATCAGCCACGTCCGCATCATCAAAATATTGAATATGCGATCCCACAGCATTGATAATATCAATGTCAAACATCCCTTGTGGAAGCATGTAATCTACCCGTCCATTCTTGTTCAAATTAAACATGAGTTCTTTCACTTCTTCACTTGTTGTGATTTTTTTCTCTCGGCCTCCGAATACTTCTCCTGGAATATTCATTGTCTCTTGCCAATTAACTGTATTTTCAACAATCTTTTTCACAACTTTGTTTGTTAAAATGTCAGTTGATGCTTTCGAAATATCCTTGATTTTATCGGTTATAATATTTTCCTCTGGAACACTAGAATATTGTTTCGGTTTGAGTTTGCTCATAAATGTATGAATTAATGGTTCAATACGATATGCAACTAAATCAGTAGCATAAAAAATATTATATAAATTATTAACCTTTGGATAAACAAAAGTATCACTGCTATTTTCACCTTTTCTAGAACTTCTTGGATGAATGTTTTCTCTCTTAATGAATTTGAAAACTCCGTTTGGTGATCCTAATGCAAAAAAGTTTTCAACATCAAATTTGAGATGTTTAGCAACATCAAAATCTTCACCTTTTGGAATTTGATCTGGTTGTTTATCCAAAATATCAAGTACAATAGCTGAACCAAGTGAATGTCCAATCAATGAAACTTTACCATTGAAATTAGGATGATTCTTTAAATATTTATCATAAATTTCATTTGCTGATTTCGTAACACTTTCAAGAATCTTTTTATTAAATTTAGGTTCATAAAATAATAAAATATCAAGTAAAACATCAGCAGTTAAATTTCTTACTGGTGTAACTGCATCAATGTTTAAATCAGATAATTTTGGTAATCTGTGTTGTCCATTTTTATCAAATTCATTATAAAGATAGTCTAACCCAAAATCTATATCATATCTCCAAATAATTGGTAAAATTTGAACTTTACAATTTTTTAGTTTTTCTTTATCTTTTTGATCTTTCGAATCAGCATAAACTAATGGTGCAAAAGTTTTGGATTTTTTAACAAATTCAGTTTTCAATAATTGTCTCAGATGATTACAATCATGTGCAAAATTAATCGACGAATATTTGGAACTTAAAGTTTGACCAATACCATGAACAGAAAGAATTAAATGATCGACTTCTCTATCAATGTTATTATCCGTATCTATACTTTCATTTGAAAAATCATTTTCCATAAAATTTTGAAACTTTTTGTTAGTTTCTGTGAAAAAATTACTTGGACTACCTAGAACTTCTTTCTCTTCTTCAACCATTTCTTCCAGTTTTGTAATTTTCGTATTATCTGGCTTTTCAATATCTTTTGAATCTTTACCCTTTTTATTTTGCATTTCGTTGTCTATATTAGATTCTTCATTGTATCCTCTTTTAACTGAATATAATCCTAAAATTTGAGAATATCCTTTAAAATTTTTAAGGAAAATACTAGGTAATAATTGGCCCTCATTAACCAGCAATGCATCATTTTCATTTGTAAAATGTAATATTTTGGGAATATCTGATAAGTCATCGTGTTCCTTATATGGCCATTTATTAACCACGTGAAAATCTACTTTAAATTGTTCATTATACAAATTTTTTTCAGATTTAAGTCTAATTCCAGGTAAATCATGTTTTCTTTCTTTCATTTTTTCTCCAAGAAAAAAATCAGGTCTATATTTATTATAAGCTTGTTCAATTTGCTCACTCAATAAATCAGGTAATGGTTGATTATCATCTTTGAACCAAATACCTCTTCTAACTTCATATGTTGGACCTATCCAGTAGGTAGGTTTCATAATCTTCGTTGATAAATCAACACTAAATAATCCATCCTCATTAACATTAACATCTTTTAAATTGTTTTCTGCTTTATCATCTTTAAATTTTTGATATGCATTTTCTAATCTATTAGAATCATCTTTTGTAAAAGGTAAAAATTTCGTAGGCCTACTAATCAATTTATAATTAATATCATAAGGTTTAGTATTTGGTATATCAGTCGCATAAAACCAACGTGGTTGAACATTAGGTATTGGTTGATTAATTTGTACTTCCGTACTATACCGTTTCACACCGTATCTAAATGACCGTTTCCAAAAACAAACAGCCAATGGTGTCCTAAATAAATACATTATAAATCAATTGACTCCCGCTTGTAGTGTCTTATACGTTAACAATAAGAAATAGAAGAGAATACGTTCCAACTCGCTCAATTAAGTCTCATGAAATTATGATTAAAAGTGTTGATCTTTTTTTTCATCTTCTAGCCCAACGTTTTTTTGGTTTTTTTTTTCTCAAGATTGTAATTTATTAAATATTAACAACTTAAGCAAGAAAATGTCCAAGGATCTAATACGTGATTATGGGAAAGGTGCTACCTTGTTGTTGAAAATGGGGTATATCCCAGGCACAGGGCTTGGAAAGAAAGGAAATGGTATTGTCGAACCTATCATGCCAACGATACGAAAACGTGGAGAAGGAATTAAAGTTGATGAAAATGGAGTCAAAAGTGGACATATGAGCATGCATTCACGAGTGGTTGATGATTGGAGTGATCTTAGTGATGAAGAAAATGATGATAATACTGATGATGTTTTAACGAAAGGTGTTTTAGGATTTGAAAAGAGTGGAATGTTCAAGTCTGAATATGAAATGCCTGAATTATCGGATTTGGTTCGACAGCTATTGGATTTGGATCTTGATGTTCCTACTGAGTTATTAGAATGGGTAGATTCAAGAACACCCAATGAAAAGGAAAACACTAGTGATTTACAGTTACGGAAAGTACTGTGTGACATTTTGAGATCTGCAAGGGCAGATATCCCAAAATTGAAGTATTTAGAATTTGAGCAGAACAATCTTGTGGAATTTAATTTAAAATGTGAATCAAACAAAACTATATTAGAGCAGGTTATCGAACTCATAGAACATGGGAATTTTAGGGATATTATAACTATAAATGAACTTAAAGAATGTAATTCGGAGATTAAGAAAGATATTCTGAGTGTTGTATGCGCTAAGATTAATGAGGAATGGCCAACAAAAGTTAAAGAATGTGATATTGAAGACATTACAGTTTTTGGAGAGTTATTAGATGAAGCTTATGATTATTTAAAATTTTCAGAATTATCAACAGAAGATGAAATGACATTGAAATATGAGAATGATGAATTTAAGCAAAAACATGCAGTTATTGATTTTCCATTATTAAATACAGTTATATTCAAACCATTAATTATGAGAGTCCGTAAATTTTATAATGAAGAATGGAACGTAAATCATACTGCATTGGGGATTGGAATTTATGAAGAATTAAAAGATTCGAATATTTTCAAATATTATTATATATTTGAATTTCTAATAATTGAAGAAACTATCATTCCTAAACTTTTAAAAAGTATAAATGAATGGGAAATTGATGATGGTGAAGTTTTATGGATTATAGAATGGTTGAGAACATTTGAGGTAAAATATTTGGCACAAATTGTTGAAAATATTATTAAAAAATATTGTAAATGGTTACAATATTATGATGGTAAATTAGCTTTGGAAAAACTTGAAGATATTGGGGTAAATTATTGGTTGAAAGTGGGTATGGATGAGAAATTTAATGCTGAAATTAATAATTCATTGGTGTTTAATCTTGTTAGGAAATTACGTGATAAATTTCGGGTAGACTCTGATCCATGGAGTTTACTAAGTAATGAGAACATTGAAATTGTTGAAGCATTTATTGAAAAAATTAAAGTTTTCAAGCTTTGGAATTATGAAGACGTATTGAATAATGAAATAATGATACCTTATTGGATAAGTTATTTAGAACTATATGAGACTGGAGAAAACAGTGATGAATTTTTAAGACAAGTCACCGAAATATTTTGTTCATTTGGAATATTTGATGATAATAAACGCTTTAAATGTATTATTAACGGAATCAAGGAATGCTATGAACATTCTAATTTTATACATCAAAGAAAAATGCAAAGTAAGAAGGTATTAGGTGATTTTACAGATATTGAAAGACTAAAAAAAAAGAGAGAAACAAATTGGATGCATACTGTTAATGAATGTAATATTAATAATCGGTTAATTCAAACTACAAATGCTAATGATGCTATTAAAAAGATTGGAAATATCAAAGATTTAGTATTTATGAAATGTGAAGATATGGGTATTTCAATTATACCTAAGGTTAAAACTATGAATAATGAAAAACAAGTGTATGAGATTGAGAAAGATGGAGAAGTTTATGAAGTATATTTTGATCAAAAGGTAATGTACGTGAACTACGAAGATGAAAAGGATGTTCCAACAGGTGTTGATGAATTACTCGGTGTATGTAAGATAGATTAATAAATAACAAGTGTTTCTTTTCTTTTATTAACAAGAATTATATGTATGTGTAATTACATATTTATATATAAATTGTGTAAAAAATGTGTCGTTATAGAAATCGAATTAAATTATTTTTTGTGGAAATCATCGATTTTCTTTTGTGCAGCAGCGTATAAATCAATTGCTGAACTTTTAACATTTTCCTTTATTTCTTTAGCTTCTTGAATAGCTTCATCAACAGATTCAATAATATCATTATTCATGACAGCTTGTTCAACAGCTCTTTCGGTTTGAACAACTTCATTTTGTAAAGTTTCTTCATCTCTTAATTCATCAGAATAAACTTCAGGGTATCGTCTAAAACAATCTTGCATGTTTTTAAAATTTTCGATGCATTCAATACCTTTTGGTTCTTCCTTTGAATAAACAAAACATGAAAATGCTGTTTTAAATTCTTCACCACAGGGGCCATTAGCCATACCACCAAGACAAGGACAATCCCAGTTGATTTCACCAGTTTCTTCGTTAAATGCACCTTCCCTTTGAGCTTCTTGTTGTAATTCTTCTTCACCTTGAGGAAGGGGAACAGATTCGACAACTTCTTCAACAACTTCAATGATTTCAACTGGTTTTTCAGCAAGTTCTTGTTCGATAGGAGCAGATTCTTCGTTGGATTCGTTCTTAACTCTGTTCATAAAATAGTAGTACATGGATGCAGAGGTGATGGCACATGCAGAGACAGTTATTAATGGAACATAACCTTGAGAAGTGGTGGATCTGTTGATTGAAGAGAGGGGTCTTCTAGTGGAAGAAGAAGCGATTCTGGAGACAGAGGAAATTGCTGCCTTGAAAGCCGGTCTAGCTGTAGATGAAAACATGATATAACAAGTGTGTTAGATGTTAAGGAGACTGTGGAAAAGAGAAAAAACACACCAACCCAAGAAGAAAGAAACCAGTAACAGGTAGCATCTTCGGAAAGCTTAGTAATTAACATGAAAAACCAGCAAAAAACAAGAAAAAATAAAATTCGCACACTAAAAAAGCGATTTGCTATTGGAAATAGATGAAGATTATAAAGAGTATAGGGATTATAGAAGATAAGGATGGACTACATCAACACACAACAGGAGTTGGTCTTCTTGGCCTGTTTGTAGAAGGTCTTGGACGACGACGTGAGCGCCTCCGACTTGTCCACGAGAGAATCGAGCTTCTCTCCACGTTGAAGCACGTTTTCAATAGACTGTTGGAGGATGATCTTGGTTTCGTCAAGTTCCTGTTGCACCTTCATGAGGGCGTCGGCCTCGTGTGGATTCTGGTACTTGGAGAGATAGGTGGCCAGTTCAGGAAAGTTGGTGTTGGAGCCATCGGCCGTCTGACCGTCCATGGCGGCGATCTTTGCAACAGAGTGTTGGGAAAGGAAGTCGTCGCAGAGTTTGTTGAGCAAAGTGAAGGCTGGACGGATCGGGTATGCCTTATCAGTGATGAGCACGCCAGCAATACCTTCAGAACGCACGTAGACATGGCCCACGTACTCACCTTCTTCAATAGACTGTCTCTGATCTGGCTGGGTACGTTCTGCAATGGTCTGTGCAAAGAAGGTCATGAACTGGCTGACGGAACTTCTCTGGAAAAAGGAGAAGGAAGAGAGATCTTTCTCTTCTGCAAGGGACACGGTGTTGCCCTTGTCGGGTCTGAGTATACCTGTGTAGTAGATCTTCATGGTGATGTGTGGACAGGGCGGGTAATAACAATCAAACAACGAAACAACCAAACCACCAAACAACTAAACAACTAAACAACTAAACAAACAACTCATTAAATCAACAACAAAAAACACCGCCCCGCGATTTTTCCTTTTTTCTCTCTTTCTTGTTTTTCGTCTTTTTTGGGATTGTGTATCTTTCTGTCTTTCTGTCTTTCTGTCTTTCTGTCTTTTTCGACCTGGCTACCATCCACTACGAAGCCCCACAGCACCCCAGGGACACCATGTCCCGTCACCATGACTCCTCTACTCTCTCCAGACAGAAAAAGTCCTTTTTCTCCAGCTTCAAAACCATCTCAAAACGGAAAAAGCCGCCTTCGTCGTTGTCATCATCATCGGCTTTGAATTCAACCTCATTTTCAACACCAGACAACGGGCTACTTGATCACCAACAAACACAAGAGACTCCTCCAACATCTGCCTCTACATATTCGACATCTTTCCCTTCTAACGACTCTTTGCATTCTTTGCTTCGAATCCAAAATTCACCAGCATTGCGAACACGAAACCCAGCATTGAAAAGACACTCCGTCCTTATATCCTCCTCTAACGCAAATATTAACATCACTATGAATCCGCAATCATCCCCTTCTTCATTGAAAAAATCAAAATCGGTATCTTCTTTAGTAGATTGTTCTTTTTCTTCAGACACTTTCAATCCAAATACAACCGTGGATTCGGAAACTTTGCTAAAAGATATTGATGCTGATAGTGATAAAAATTATTCTCATACTTTGAACAATGCATTTCTTGATTATAACACAAAATTAAATGCAATTGATACCACGCTTCAAAGTGATGAAGAATTAAAATCCCAATCGGAATCAGATTCTGAATCAGATAATTCTATATCAGCTCTAAATAATCAAAAGTCACATCCACTGAGGAAATTAGTAATACATTCTCCTAACTTGTCTTCAAAATCAAAAACAAACGTTGTACCTTCTCCAACAATAAAATATAGGCCAGTATTACTTCCCATATCACCTTCTCCCACACCAACAGCTACACCTTATAGAAGTTTAGCAAAATCTCCTACAGCATCCACGCTTACGTCTCCAACTAAAAATTATAATCAGTTATACATTTATAAACCTGAATTATCAAATAACTCTCCACAATTAACAACTGTTTCAAATTGTACATTTTTTGGAACATTTGCCAAAGCGCAACAATCACCTATAAAATTATCACAAACACGAGCAACTGATGTATTTAATTCAGAAATCGAAACTGAAACTGAAGATTCTCCAATTAAAAGGAAAAATCCAATTCCTATATCAAGTTTGACATCAGGTTTGGTAGATCCAGACCTATTCACAAAATCTGCAGGTACCGTATTTTCTGGCCCTTCAACATTACCTTCAAAACATAGAACATCATTATATTTTGTTTGATTCCCTACACTTTTTCTTTCACTTCTTTAAATGTTTACCTTTTCTTATAATTCCTTTTATTTATTTTTCACTTCTTTTATTCTAATTTTTTGTAAAGTATACTTATTCATTCTACTTAATCTATTTAATCTATTTAATATAATACACACTTTTTCCTTATATACCCCTCCATATAACTTTCTCTACCGATTGACTTTTACTACTACCTTCTCTTAATAATCCTAAGATTTGAAATTCGGATAAACTTTTCAAAAACCATGATAGTGTTAACTTATCCCATTCTTCTTCAACGCCAATTTCTATTTCTGCTTCAACATTATTTAATACTTGATTTAATTTCTTGTATTCTTCATCTTTAAACTCCTCTTTGTACTTTTCCAATTTGATTTTCATTATATTGATTATTTCTTTACGTCTTATAATACTACTTTGAAAAACTTGGTAAAAATCATAAACATTAGAAGTAACACTTGTCTCTTTGAAAATTCGATACATTTCACATAATATAGGTTCAACAAAGCGAAATATTTTCAAGTCGAGTCTTTTCAGCTCATTTTCATTATCATTCCCACTTTCCTCTTTAGCTATCCCCCAATGTCTTGGATTAAATAGTATTTTCCCTGATTCATCTAAACTTTTTAAACAATTTTCTCTAATACTTGGTTCAAAACCATCATGAATTTTCCAGATTACATCATCTCGAACAACACAAATTTCTCTAAATGGTTGATAATCTAAATCTAATTCACAAACTTGATCTCTTAATGCAAGATGAATTGTATTGATCAATAGGCGTAAGTTTTCTTTTTCAGGACATTTCTTTGGGAATTTATTTTGTTTACTAATAAAATTAAATTGTCCATCTTTCCTTAATTGTGAATAAAATGAATCAAGTTTCGATTGATCTTTCAAATGATCCCATAACGGATTAAGAAATTGAAATAATATAGAAGGACTAATTTTAGCATTTAGTACTTTCAATTTTTTCTTTCTTCCGCTTTTTTTCTTTCCTATTGCCTCCTCATTACTCTCTTCCTCTTTAACTTCAGAGTCATTTTCAAGAAATGTATTCCAATTATCTTCAGAATCTCTTAATTCATAATATTTTTCAAATAAAAGTTGGAAAAGCTCTAAATTATTTTGCCAAATTTTCACATCTAATATTGAGGCTTGTGCAAAATTTAAAAAATCAATCAAATTACGGAAATCATACCTCCAATTAATTAGCTTATTTAAATGTTTCCTTAATAAATCTCCAATTACTTGAACATTGTTTTCAACAATACCAACTAAATGCTTTTCATCAATTTCATTACTGTTTTCAATAACTGATGGTAAAGTTTTAAAAATTTCAAAGTAAATCTTTTTTAAATCAATTTTACTAAAATCATTCGTCCAAAATAATGATAATGGTTGACTAAAATAATGTCTCATATAAATCATTTTCATATAATTATTAAATTGTTGAATACTCATAACATCACGTTTATGTAAAAACTTTAAAACCAATTTTGGATCAAAAATTAAAGAATTATAAGTTTCATTAATATTTAATAATAAGTCCTCCATAATTTGATTAATTGCTTCATTTGAATTATCAACTGCAAAACTTTTAGTTTTTAATTTCCCAATTAATAATTTCGATATTTTTTCTTGAAAAATAATAAATGGTGTTGATATACCAATAATACAACAAATATTAGAGATAAAATTATACCTATGCAATAAAGTTAGTGTTTGTTCAATAACCATTGAACTCATTGCATCTGCATTTTGAATTAATATCATTAATTTAATTCCTTTATTTTGAAATATTCTTAACATGTCTTCAGTATCTATATATTTACCCTTTACAATCTTCTTTGGTAATAAATCAAAATCGTTTGTTGAACCTAAATCCAATTCTTCTTCATCGCTTTCATTTAAATCAAAGGAAGATTCTTTACTTAGCATGTTAGCTTTTTCTACTTCATCTTCTTCTTCGTCATTAATTTGAATAAAATTTTTATTTTCAACATCATCAGGTGAAATATATCGACGTTTATTGATACCATTTGAATTTTTACTTCTTTTTTTATCATTTGCCGTGTTCATACTATTTGAAAAATCTTGTATTTTACAAGCAATTGTATCTTCAATCCGTTTCATTATTCTTTGAATATTAAAACAAGTACTTGGATTGATTCTAACCAAACAAATATTTTCATCCTCTCTAAGATATCTACAAACATTACTTAATAGTCTATCATGATTTGAAATATTCGATCCTAAATTTAATAATGCTGTAGTCAATCGATTATCAAATTTATCTTTGTGCTCAATATTAAGAAATGATCTTAATGATCTAAATTTAAATCTATCAGTTTTCAATAAAACAGCATCAATCGCTTCCATTTGTCTTTTCCAATTCTTTTGATATAATTCATATCTAATTTTCACATTATTCAATGGTTCTTTTCCACCAAGTAGTCGAATAAAAGGAATTCGATCCACTTTATTGTATTCCAAATCATTCAATTGACGTCCTTCTTTACATCCTGTTGGTAATGAAGGGATAAATCTATGTTTTGCAGGCTTTAACTCATAAATAATTTTCTGAGAATCTATAAAGTCGGAAATTCCGGACATCTTGGCATAATTAAAAGTTCAAAAGTTTAAAAATACAAATTTCACAAAAAAGAGATGAAAAATTAAAGTAATTAATATGACTAGTCTATGAAACTTTCCATAATCAAGTCTCGCACACTTTATTCATTCATTTCATAAAAAAAAATCCTTCGTTCGGAGGCTTCACTTTATTTCCACACTTTACTTTTTTTCTTTTGAGCAGTTCCATTATCAAGCCATGTCTTTCCCTATAATCCATATCAAAAACCTTCCATTCAACCACAATCCTAAAGATCTATTTGCCTTAGTCGGCCAATTTGGGAATATTCAGGAAATACGAGCGGGATCAACGACTAATGTGGATACTCGTGGTCAAGCTATCGTTGTTTACACTACTCTAAAAGCTGCTGTCCTTTCACAAGAAAAGTTATCAGGATTTAATTACCACGGACGATATCTTGTTGTTAAAATGTACACTCCAGAACCACATGTTTTGCAAGATTTAGCAAATGCGATAGATACATAAATAAATAAAATATTCATGAAGATATTAAAATGTCATTAAAAAGTCGTTAAATCATTATAGAATCCGTTAAATAAGTTATAGAATATGTATATCAAGCCCATTATTAATATTCAGAGAATCTTAACTTACGACCAATTTCTTTATTTGTGAATAATTTTTTTTCAGTATTTTCATTGTCTTTGGATTTAATTAAATCTGAATTTGCATCAACTGAATAACATGGATAACCTCCAAGTAATTTTTCAATTTCTTTATTCTTTGGAGATCCAATAACTAAATCTGAGTTATCTGATTCAAAAGCTTCTCTATAAGTTTTCTCCATTAATATTAAAGTTGTTTCTAAACTTGAAGTGAATCTTGAAGTTTGTCTATGTTTTGAACTTGCACAAATACTAATTTTATTATCTTTAATAATATAACCTAAACCAAAACCATTTTCACTGACAGGTCCAAAACCAAAAATTTTTAATGAAGGATTACCACAATTTGAAGTTGAAATTATAGTTGTATTTAATTTATCCCAACCTTCATCTGCAAAAATCGAAGGAATTTTTTTTAAAGTTTCGATAGAATCGACAGTTTCTGGTAAATTATTAAAATCAATTGTACTATCATCAGAAGATAAATCATCAACATCATTTTCGTCATCTGAATTATTTAAATCACCAAAATATCTTTTCCAAATACAAAATAGTGCATATAAATGTCTATCTTGACCTAAACCATTTGAACATTCTCTTGTACGTTGACTATGTTTTGAACATGCCTTTTTCAATAATTCTATTTTAGTTTTAGAATCAATATTATCTTGTAAGAATTTAGTTACAAATTCATTAGATTCATTTGAAACTGTTCTAATAGCTTCTGTACGTCCATGTAAAAATTTTTTTGTCATTGCAGGTTCATAAGTACATTCAACTTTACCATATAAAGAATAATAAGTCAATTGGAAACTCATTTGAACAAAAGCGTCTGGAGAAATACCCATTTTTTTAATCCTTTCCATACCGAATTTATTAAAATATAAAGTTGAAAATTCATTTTGATTAATTAAATCAGATAATCTAGTTTCTGCAAATCTTAAAGCTAAACTCACATCATTTGTTAAATTCCATTCTAATTTTCTTGGAGGTTCTGATTTAATTAAAGCATTAATTTTAGTATTATCATCATTAAAGATTGAAGGAGAATCTTTATTAATTGTTTTAGCAAATCTTAAAATTGAATCAGTATAAATATCACTTGCAAATCTCAAAACTGTATGACCATCAACACCTGTATGTTCAAAATTAATACCAGATTTACCATCCTTTGTAATGATCAATTGTAATTTATCATACCAACGATTAGTACAAGTACCAATTTGAATACCATCTTTTAAAATACTTTTACCACATAAGAAATTTTGGGACATTTTGTTCAGATCGTTACCAATCTCTAAATCATCCAAGACAAGACAAAAAAGTGCAGAATCAATAGTTTTCAAAATTTCCTTATTAATTTTATCATGATTCAATTTATTTCTTAAATTAGACCAAATTTTTCTATTTTCAGTAGTTAATATACCGAAACTTGATTTGGCAATATCTTTTGAATCAATTGATTTTGAATCTTCAATAATTGATTTTAGGTTTAATTTAATTTGTTCAGGCGATAAGATCAAATTGTTTTCGTCATCCAAAACGTTAAACCAATAAAACTGAGAATTGATAATAACAATTATATGTTTTGAATACTTATCAGTTTGTAAAATACAACCATTATTAGTTGGAATTCTAGCTGAACCAAACAGTCTTAAATATTGGTCCATATCTAAAGGAGCACCTCCTTTTATATAATCGACAGGTAATTTTTTCGTTCTTAAAGCATGAATGAATCTTAAAGTTGAACATGTTAATTGAGTACCTCTATTAATCCAATTACATTCACCAGGAATAGGATCATCTTCAATCATAATGAATGGATTTAAATTTAAAACAACGGGAGAATCATAGTTGAGGTATGAATCAAACCAAAACTGTTCGATATAAGAATCTCTAGATTTGGAATATTGAAGTAACTGTTCTTGTAAAATTGGACCGGAGGTTTTAATGAATTCCGAACATGCATTGATAGACTTTGCGTGTTCTTCTTTGGTCTGCAATGGCTGAAGGACTTCAAGATAGCGATTGATAGTGTCCTGAAGAGGAGGGATAGGAAGTTTGCTCAGTTCTTTCTGGTGTTGGAAGGTCATTTTTAGTTGTGTGTAATGTGTTAGATAGAAACCAAAAAGAGACGATTTGCAAACAACGGCTCTCCAGACAAGACAAACCACCGGCCCTTTATAGACAGCCCTCTGAGCCCTCTGAGCCCTCTGAGCCCCCCGCGCGAGCCCCGCGCCTCCCGGCTCAGCGGCAACTCGGCCACGCCTCCGGCTCAGCTCACTTTGTCTGCCGTCGATCGACGCGGGGCAAAATTGCCCCGTTTTTCCCGTTTTTCCCGCGTTCCCGCGTTCCCGCGTTCCCGCGTTCCCCCTCTTGTCACTCGCACAGCTTATACTCAGACAGAGAGAGACACCAATACACAGTGCAGGACATAGCCTGACCTATTCTTATCTTATCTCACCGATTGTCGGGTCATCGGATTCACACACGTCTTGTTCGTGACCTTTCCCTTCCTGTCCTGCCTCTTCTTTCTTTTTCTTTCGTTTCCCTTACCATGACCCATTCACATCCCAAAGATCGTCTAAAGAACTCCTTCAGGAAACTACTACCTTCCAAACGAGAAAAACACACCTCCCAGCAAAAAGATATTAAGAAAATCCTTTTTTCACTGCAGGAATCAGAAATCGCCGTTTACAAATCTTCTCTATCCGCAAACTTACCTACTATAATCAAAAACAACAAATCAAGTCTGTTATCTCAGGGAAAATTCCAAATTTATCAAATTAATTCGTTATTCAATTACATTATATGCGGATCTTTAATTCATCCTATTTTACCTGCTTGTAAAATTATTAAAATAAATACAAATACTTATATTATACCAATTAAAAACCCAATACGATATTGGAGATTAACTTTAAACACTGAAGATGATAAAATAATCAATGATTTTGAATCAATAATCAAATCAATATCAATTTTTAAAATAGACTTATTAGTGGATCACACATTATCATCTCCATTTTGTACTTTAATAGACACAACAAATACATCAACAATAGATTCTTCAGTAACACTGAATTCATTTATTCATATAGATTCAGATGATGATAAAAATCTTTTAGCGGGACATCCAAATTCTTTAATTATTCATCAACCTGTTCCAATACGACCAAATTCAGCTTCTACAACATCTCTCAATTCTTCTATTTTACATAAATATAATAATGATAATTCAAGTTTAAATACTTCTCATTATGCTTATGATTATAATTATAACAATGAGGATTTAGGTCTCGATTTAGATATTGAATCTGATACGAGGAAAGCAAGTGATTTGCATGCTATTTCTGAATCTACTGAATTACAAAACATGAATAAATCAACAATCGATTTAAGTGAAACTTCTATTTTAAATTCAGAAATAGATTCGGATCTTGATCTTGATCTTGATCTAGACAATGATCTAGACATTGATTTCGATTTTGACATTTCTGAAGATTTATTAAATGATTTTCAGAATAATCTTTTTGACTATGATGATGATGATGATGACGACTTACTTTGTTTATGGAACGACGCAGGCGACGGACTTACCAAAAGATATTCACTATCTTTTAAAAATTACGATAAAAACAAACCTATCCCTTTAAACGTATTTAATAAATATGGAAAGGATATAAAATCAGTCATTTCTAAAACTTCAAATTCAACTTCAAATTCAAGTACTGGCTTACTTGATAAATTCTTAGAATCTTTATAATTTTTTTTTATATTTTATAAATTTTTCAAATAACTTTAATAAAAAAACAATAACAAGAAAAAAAAAAAAAAAAAACCAGTAAAACTAAATTCAAAAAATTAATGCTCTAGGCGAGATTCGAACTCGCGATCTTCAGATTATGAGACTGACGCCTTAACCAGCTGGGCCACCAAAGCATTAAACTTAAATTCCCTCCTTCCGGGATCGAACCAGAGACCTCAAGATGTCTTATTATTTAAACCATTACAGTCTCGCGCTCTTCCAACTGAGCTAAAGAGGGAATTATTGATTTGCAAAAATTTGTCTTTTTTACGTTAAAGTGAAATTAATCACGTGTATTGCAATAATCTGTATTTTATTTTTGAATTTATTCAATAAAAAATAAAAATATATTAAAATAAAATAAAAACATAAAAAAATGGTCCAATTAGTGTTGAGACGGAACGTCCTAGCGACTCTGATTAAAGGAAGCGAGAACTTCCCAACAATATAAAAGAGTATACATCATGAATGTAGAAGTGTACAAGAGAAGAAACTCTCGTCCTTCTATAAACACAGAACAGATTCCATGTCTATTGCGCGATTGGTCCGACAATATGGAATCTGAAACCTTCCTGAGGTTTCTGCAATCATAAGTTCTAGATTAACATACTTGATGATAAGATCATCTCTATTCACAACAGATATATAAAAGAGGAATAAATTCTTGCTTGTGATCAGTTACCGAAACAGCGTCATACCAAACTGACAAATAATATTGGAAATTTTGATATCATATAAAAATAGAACATGGCCTAAAATTAATTTTATCTTTCGGTTAGCTCTCCACATAGCGTAATGGTGATCGCGTCTGACTACGGATCAGAAGATTCTAGGTTCGAGTCCTAGTGTGGAGGATTATGCCCTAATTTTTTTTTATCTGCACATTGCGCCCAATGAACTTTTCTTTGTTATCGGATTTCGCGCGTCGGGTCGGAAAAAGCAAACTCGGAGGAGTGGCGGGGGACAAGTCGGCTTCCTATTTGGGTAGTTAGCTCCAGAAACTTTTGTGCTAGGGCCGTCCGGAGTTAGTATTCTGTTTGTATTTTTTCAAATTGTCCTGACCCGAGGTGTGGGCCGGGGTTAATTCTTTCAGCAATCGAAAAGTACAAATATAAGAGAACCTTTTCTGCCTTTCTCTGTTTTTTATACTTTTCATAGATACATCAGCCCTAATCTCCTACTTTTCTTTGCTCTTCTTCTAGTCTTGTTTATTGTTAACAAGCTTGACTTCTATTATAAAATGAGTTACGAACCGGAATCCAATCCAATGGATCGTAACAGTTCCAGTATGACAGAGGAGTTCAAGATTGAACAAAAATTCCAAGATTTGAATGATACTATCCAAAGATCGGTTACCAATGATCCAAGCGATAATGTTCTGACTAGATTATCAACACTTTCTAAAAGTTTATCCACTAAGAATGCTAATGAAATGGAATTATTTCAATTGGATCCTAATGATTTTGATCTTGAAAAGATTTTAAAATATTTAGTTGAATTTAATGAAAACAATGGTTATGATATTAATCAACTGGATGTTGTTTATGAAGACTTGACTGTTACAGGTAAGAATACTGCAGCTTCTGTTTTAAAGGATGTTCCTGATGTGTTCTTCAAACCTTTAGTTTTAATTTATAACAAAATTAAAAATAGACACCTTGAAAATAATTACAATTTTAAAGATTTACCAAAAACAAGAAAAATTATTAAAAATGTTTGTGGTATTGCTGCTCCAGGTACAATTACTTTAGTTTTAGGTAGACCGGGTGCAGGTTGTTCAACTTATCTTAAAGCATTATCTGGTGAAACTCAAACTTACAAAAAGGTTGAAGGTAATTTATCTTTCAATGGTATTGATTCAAAGACAGTTTTCAAAGATTTAAACAATTTATTAATTTACAATCCTGAATTAGATGTTCATTTCCCATTTTTAACCGTTGAACAAACCATCAAATTTGCAATTTCTTGTAAAACACCAACTATTAGATATGATAATAAATCAAGAGCAGAATATATTGAAAATATTAAAGATTTATATGAAATTTTATTTGGTTTGAAGTTTGTTGAAAAAACTTTAGTTGGTGATGATTTTGTCAGAGGTATTTCTGGTGGTCAAAGAAAAAGGGTTTCAATTGCTGAAGCTATGGTTACTTCAGGTAGCGTTTATTGTTTTGATAATGCAACTAGAGGTTTAGATTCTTCAACAGCTTTAGAATTTGTCCAAGCTTTAAGAACTTCAACTAATGTTTATAAAACAAGTTCTGTTGTTACTATTTACCAAGCTTCTGAAAACATTTATGAACTTTTTGATAATGTTACTGTTTTATATTTAGGTAGACAAATTTATTTTGGTCCTATTGATAAAGCTGTCAGGTATTTTGAAGATTTAGGTTTTGTAAAACATCAACGTGAAACTAGTGCTGAATTTTTAACTGCTATTACGGATCCAATGGCTAGAAATATTAATCCTGATTTTAAAAACAAAGCGTCAATTCCTTCAACTGCTGATGAATTTGAATGTGTTTGGAGAAACTCTAAAGAATTTTCAGTTTTACAACAACAGATTAAAGAAAAACTTGCTTTACATAATAATTTCGAATCAGAATTAACTCAATTGAAAACAAATCAACAATTAGTTAAACAAAAACATTCTTCAAAAAAATCTGTTTACACTGTTAATTATCTTTCTCAATTAAATGCTTGTTGTAAAAGAAGATTTCAAATTACAGTTAATAATCGTGCTTATCCTGTTACTTTGGTTGTTGCTGCTGTTGTTCAAGCTTTAGTTATTGGTTCTTTACTATACAATACTACTTATAGTACCGTTGGTGCGTTTTCAAGAGGTGGTGTTCTTTTCTTTTCATGTTTGTATTTTGCAATTATGTCATTAGCTGAAACTCCTGCATTATTCTTAGATAAGCCAATTTTAAATAAACAATATGGTTATAAACTGTATCATCCATCTGCTGAATTATTAGCTAAACAATTGGTTCAATTCCCTGTTAGATTATTGGCTATTGTTTCCTTTTCTATTATTATTTATTTTTTAACTAATTTGAAAAGAGAAGCTGGTCCATTTTTCCAATATTTACTTATTGTTACTTTAATTGTTCAAACTATTTGTTCTTTATTTATTATGTTAGCTTCTATAATGCCAAATGCTTCTGCAGCTATGGGTATTTCAGGTATTACAATGTTATCAATGGTTATTTATTCTTCTTATATGATTCAAAGACCTTCAATGTATTGGTGGTTTAAATGGTTCTCATATTGTAATCCATTTTTATATGCATTTGAATCATTAATTTTAATGCAATTTCATAATTTAAGAATGCCATGTTCTTTATTTGAATTAATTCCTTTTGGTCCAGGTTATAATAATATTGATACTAAAACTAATCAAGTTTGTGGATTTATTGGTGCAGCAGAATCTAAAATTTTATATGATGGTGCCAATGATGTTAAAGGTGATATTTATTTAAGATTAGCGTTTACTTATACATTTGATCATGTTTGGAGAAATCTGGGTATTTTGTTTGCTTTCCTTGTTGGTTATATTGTTATTTCATGTTTTATTGTTGAAAATTTTAATCCAATCCTTGCATCTTCTGATCAATTATTATTTATTAAGAATGCTAGAATTACTAAAACTATGTATGATTATTTTCGTTCAATTGCTGCTGAAGATGATACTGTTATTGATTTAGAAAAACATGAAGATGAGGAACAAATTTTTAGCATTAATTCTTTAATTTCAGATTGTGAATCTCAAAAATTAGGTTCAAATGATATTTATACATGGAAAAATATTGATTATATTGTCCCTTATGAAGGTGAAGAAAGAAAATTATTAGAAGATGTTCAAGGTTATGTTTTACCAGGTACTTTAACTGCTTTAATGGGTGAATCTGGTGCAGGTAAAACAACATTATTAAATGTTTTATCAAGACGTACTGATGTTGGTATTGTTTCTGGTGATATGTTAATTAATGGTAAACCAATGGGATCATCATTTGAAAGAAGAACCGGTTATGTTCAACAACAAGATTTACATGTCGCTGAATTAACAGTTAAAGAATCATTACTTTTTAGTGCAAGATTAAGAAGACCAAGAAGTGTTCCAGATAAAGAAAAGGTAGAATATGTTGAAATGATTATGAAAATTTTACATATGGAAGATTATGCAGATTCAATTGCTGGTATTTCAGGTTATGGTTTAAATGTTGAACAACGTAAGAAGTTATCAATTGCTACAGAATTAGTTGCTAAGCCATCATTATTATTATTTTTAGATGAACCAACATCTGGTTTAGATTCTCAATCATCATTTTCTATTGTTCAAGTTTTAAAGGATTTAGCTAAAGCTGGTCAAGCAATTTTATGTACTATTCATCAACCTTCTGCAACTTTATTTGAACAATTTGATAGATTATTATTATTAAAGAAAGGTGGTCAAACTGTTTATTTTGGTGATATTGGTACTGATTCAAGAACTCTTATTGATTATTTTGAAAAGAATGGTGCTAAAAAATGTAAAAAGAGTGAAAATCCTGCAGAATATGTTTTAGATGTTATTGGTGCTGGTGCAACTGCTTCTGTTTCAAATGATTGGTTTGAAATTTGGCAATCAAGTTCAGAATATCAAAATGTTTCAAATGAAATTGAACAATTACTTAAAAAGAATTCAAAGATTATTGATTCAGATTTTAATAATGAAGAATTTGAAACTAGATATGCTACAGGTTATTCATATCAATTATATCAAGTTTTAAATAGAACTTTTATTGAAATGTACAGATCACTTCCATATATTATGCCAAAATTTATGTTAACATTACTTGGTGGTTTATTAGTCGGTTTTTCTTTTTGGAATGTTAAAAGTACTGTTGTTGGTATGCAAAATGTTATGTTTGCTAATTTCTTAACTATGATTATAAGTGCTCCATTAATGAATCAAATTCAAACTAAGGCAATTTCAGCAAGAGAATTATTTGAAGTTCGTGAAAGTAAATCTAATACTTTTCATTGGTCATGTTTATTAATTTCACAATATGTTAATGAAATTCCTTATTGTATTGTTTTTTCAACTATTTATTTTGTTACATGGTATTTCCCAATTCAATTAAATAATGATGCTTCAACTGCTGGTTTTTGGTGGTTTACTTATTGTTTCTTTTTCCAATTGTATTTCCCATCATTTGCTTTAATGACATTATATCCAGCACCAGATTTACCAAGTGCAAATATTTTATTAGGTTTATTCTTTAGTTTTACTATTGCATTTTGTGGTGTTGTTCAAAGACCTCAATTAATGCCAGGTTTTTGGAAATTTATGTGGAGATTATCACCACTGACTTACTTTATGGGTAATCAACTTAGTACTTTATTACATGATAGACCAGTTGTTTGTTCTACTAATGAATATAATTATTTAGATCCTCCAACAGGATTAACATGTGGTGAATATTTGGAGAATTATTTTAAAGATAATACTGGTTATGTTAATAATCCTGATGAAACAAGTAATTGTGCAGTTTGTCAATATTCTGTTGGTGATGAATTCTTACATAGTCTTGGTATTAATTTTAATGACAGATGGAGAAATATTGGTTTATTTTGCGCTTATATTGCATTCAACTTATTTTTGATGAATCTGTTATATTATATTTTCAGAGTTAGACGGATTTCTTTAAAATCTCCTATTAAAGCAATAAAGGCCAAATTTACTAAGAATAAAAAATAAGTAATTTTTTCTTCTTTTAATCAAAAAAAAAAAAGACATTTAGGTGTATGTATTTTGTTATATACGATTTGTATTTTCTTGAATTTATAGTATTTTTTATATTTTTTTTATATTTTACTTTTATCAATTTATTCGTTTTTTAAAGAGTAAATATTTCGAGGCTGTATTTATAAATGTATTAGTGTTGTTATAAATGGTTTTAGAAATGAAAATAAAAAGATATATATGTATATAAATAAGAAGAAAGGATGATGAATAAAAAAAAAAAGATAATTAGTTAAATTATTTACCAGAAATTTTCCAGTTATCAATTTCATTTATTATTGCTTTTGATACAACATCATAAGCATAATCAAGATCTTGTTTAGTATGAAATGTAGCTAAATTAAAAATAAGTTCAGGAACAACAGGAAGTAATTCATGATGTAAAACTCTTTTTGTTCTTGTTGGTAAAACTTTTAGTTTCACACAATTATTAATTATTTGTTGTAATTTATAAGATTCTAAATTATAATATTCATCAAAATATAATTCTTCATGTCCATTTTTTAAAGCTTTTGCAATGACTGAACCTGGACCACCATAAGCATCAGGTAATCCTAATTCTCTACGAACGTCAGGTTTAATTCTAAGATGTAAAGATGGAGAATAATTTGCAGATTTAACAGATATGTAATTTTTTAAATCTTTCGAATTTATAAATAATGAATAAAAATATTCACTATTTTCTTTTAATGGTTTAATAAAAGGATTAATTTTACCTTCTACTTCATTATTAAGTAAATGTTGAACAACAGTTGAAGAAGCTTTTGCAACATAAGGAGGTAAAGCAGCAGAAAAAACATAAGCATTTGAAGTTAAAATTTGATGATAAATCATATCTTTATCACCAACACAAAAACCACCACTTGAACCAAAAGCACGTGCCATACTACCAATTGTAATTTCAATTTCACTTCTTGGAATATTATAAACTTCTGCTAAACCACGACCATTATTACCTAAAGTACCTATTGAAGTTGATTCATCTAAAATTAATCTGAATTTATATTTATTTTTAATTTCAACTAATCTTTTCAAATCAGGAGAATCACCGAAATTTTCGGATAAACCTTCAGTAACAATAAATTTTCTATTAAGTGGACCTTGAGCTAAATCATCTACTAAACCTTCTAAAATTTCTTCTAAATGATCTAAATCATTATGATTAAACCATTCAATATTACATCTTGAAATTAAAGTAGCTTTTTGTAAAGCAAGATTAACACCACCATCAACAATAACAATATCACCTCTTTTTAAAAAACAAGGTAAAACAGAAATTGGAGTTGCAAAATCTTGACCATAAATAATACTATCTTCAGCATTTAAGAATTTAGCCAAATCTTCACGAAATCTAACATGAACACTTTGAGTACCATAAAAATTTGGAGGACCACAAGCACCAACACCTACTTCTTGAATACATTCAATAGAATTTTCAACAACAGTTTTTTCTGTACTCATACCAAGGAAATCAAGAGATGCAAAATTAAGGACATTTTTGGAAATAGTATTATCATTATTTAAAATATTAACTTTTTTAGTAACAGGACCTTGAATTAAAGGATTCGTTTCTAATTGCCATTTTTCATCATTTCTAATATCAAGAACAATTGGTTCAGGTTGCCAATCTTCAATTAATTCATCAGTTTCTCTATTAGATAATAACATTTTATCCCTTTCATCTTGAGAATATCTTGAAGCAAGAAAATATTTAATTGCAAACAAAGCCAAAAGAGCTTCTAGAACTGTTCTCCAAGGATCATTTTTATGAGACGCTTTAATATAATTAATAATTAAAGCACCACCAGGTAATTTGATGAGGAAATCAATGATATTTGACCAAATGTCGTTAGCTTTGTATGCAAGGCTGACCAAGAAATTGGACGCTTCAGTGTTTTCTACAAACACGGTGGACATGTTGAATAAACTTTTGTGTGTGTCGAGGTCCAACCGAGCCTGAAAGCGTTGTACGAATGACGAAAACAGGGAAAAGTGGTAGAAATTCGGTTATACCAAACAAGACAAAACACAACAACGAAATCCTCGCTTTCTTTTTATGCGGATTTTTGGTGTTATTTTTCAGCTTTTGTGCCGTGTTGGCAGAGTCGGAGTCGTTCGTTATTATTAGAAGATAGAGTTAGGTAGAATAGAATAGAATACACAAGAGGTATAGAAAGACTCTATGAGCACGAGGCGTGGCAGGTGTCTGCACGCTCAACAACAGCAGCCGGAGGGGTTGGTGGTGTCTTCACACGCACATTCGGTTTGTTCACAGTGTGCACAGGAACAGTCGCCGTCACAGACACATGCCAGAGTAGGACAGACACAGTGTGACTTGTTGTCGGCACACTTGTCGTCGGCACACTTGCCGCAGTTGCAGTCACCGACACACTGGCACTGCTTGGGACAGACGCAGAAGGAGGAGTCTGCCACGACCTCTGGTTCCGTGGTGGCGCAGCATGTTTGGGGTTCAGTCTGAGGGCAGGGACACGACATTGGCGGATGCAGAACACCAGCCACCAGGAAAACAACACAACAAACACAACAAACACAACAAACACAACACACAAACCCCTTAAATACGCAAACAGCTTTCTCGCCTCGCAATTTTCTCGCACGCAGCGAAAACTCGCAGTTCTTGTTTTTGTTTCTTGTTTGTTTCTTGTTTCTTGTTTCTTGTTTCTTGTTTCTTGTTTCTTCTCTTCTTCTCTTCTTCTCTTCTTCTCTTCTTCTCTTCTTCTCTTCTTCTCTTCTTCTCTTCTACTCCAGATCCGCCAGATGCTCCAGCAAATCTCTCTCAAACTCGTCGTCCGACACGCTGGCTGCCTCTGGTTGCCGTCTCTTATCGTCTCCAGTCTCCGTCGTGTCGTCAGTCTCCAACGCGTGCTTGCCGCCGCTGTTTCCATCTTCTTTTTCATCGTTTTCATCTTCTTCCTCCTCTTCCTCTTCGTAATCCGATCCCATAAACTCCTTCATTTCTTCGTCGATTTCTCCCCAGTCTAAAACCTCGCCATTTCCCAATGAATTATCATGGCCATGAAATTCCTGAAAATCTGCAATTTGTGATTGGCTCAACAAATTATCTACTGTAATAGTATAATCATCCTCTGATACCCTATCCCATAATAACATACATGCAAATAACCAATCCGGATTAACAATATTTACATTAGAGTCAATACTTTTCGCTAATCTAACTTTAAATGTCCCCGCATTTTTACAAATAACATGCGTTACTTTAGTTGTATAATTCTCAACAAATGTAGCCCCAAATGATCTTGCCCAAATAACAATATCAGCATTTTGAATTCGTGTACCTAATGGTAAAACACCACTTAATAAAAATACACAATCTTTGAAAACTAATGTTTTCATTTCAGTCATAATATCTTTAACATCAGGTATTAATTCTTTATTATGAAGTTGATTAGCCTTTTCAACTTCAAAATAAAATTCATTGTGAATTCTCACTAATGCTTGTCCTAAATATTCAAGTTCATTATCATCATCATATAATAAATTATGTGGTTCTTTTGTTTCAACCGTATTTTTAGAATCTTTATTAACTGTTTTATTTTTATTAAAATCTTTCTCTGGTTTTAAAATTGCAGATTCTTCTTCACCTTCTTCAATAATTTTATCTAAATTCTCTTGTAATCTAGCTAATGGTCTATCATGTTCTTGCTGTTCTAAAGTATTAGATCTTTCAGCTTCTTGAACAACTAAAAGATTAGCATTATCTCTATTATCGTTTAATTCAAGTAATCTATCAACAGGCGATGATGAAATTTCATTTAATACAACATCGACTTTGTCATTATTATTTTGAAGTTTTTCATCTGCATCTTTCTCTATATAAACACCATTAATTTTTACATCCTCTTCCTCTTTTTCTTCCTCTTCCTCTTCCTCTTCCTCTTCCTCTTCCTCTTCCTCTTCCTCTTCCTCTTCCTCCTTTTCTTCCCCTTTCTCTTCTTCATCCTCATCAACAATGGCATTTTCTTCAATCTTTCTCTCTTCTTCATTAATAACTTTTTCTTCTAAAATATTAACAGATTTTCTTCTCTTTGAAGGACCTAATAACAATTGTTGTCTTGGTAAAAAACTTGAATTAATATCACCAATACCAAGAAAAAAATCATAAGGAACAACTTTAATTAAATTAGGTGACCAATTCCAAACATCTCCTCTATCATCAATAACAACAACCATTGATGTATCAACAGGAAATAATCTTTTTAATGATTTTTGTGTTAATGATCCACTTTCATCTCTTGATAAAATTCTTTCACCAAAATAAATTCCATCAGGATCAATAATTTTAGCAATTGATTCTGCATATTGTCTAGTTGCCATTGTATAAATATGCATTTCATATCGTTTATTCATTTTTTCTAAAAATTCATGTAAATCAGGTCTTAATTTAACATAATACCATCTTTTAGTAGGTGGAATAATAGGCCCTTTATATCCAATTGGAATAATTGGAGGTTCTTCTAAAATAAATGATTTAACATCTTTAACAGATTCATAATTTGGATTAGTTGGATCTGCCATCCATTCAGCAACTGTTGGATCAACAGTTACATGAATAACTGTTTGATCTAAATCAACAACTAATGATAATTTTTCTTCTTTTAATAATCTTTCAGTTGATGAACGTTCAATATCTTCTGCTTCTTTTGATGAAACTTTTAAATTAGTCGTACCATGTGTCATTGAAATTGGAGCCCTTTTATTATCTCCTTCATCTTCAACAGGTTTCCCACAAATAGCGCATAACCCACCATATTGAATAGGATGTGTACATGGTTCAATTATTTCAATAATTAATTTATTAAAATCTAAAATTTCATCATTTTCATTAATTAAAATGTTAGAAATTGTACCATTAACTTTACAATCAAAAGTTCCAACATTTTCAACTTTCTTCATTTTTCTTTCACTCTCATCTGTCTGTTCCTCATCTAATTCACTAATGGGTATGGGTTCATAATCATAATATTTATATGTCAAAATGGGCGTATATTCTGTAATCTCATCACCTACCTTTATATGAATTTTCAAAACTGTAATTGGATATAAAAGATTTCTTGGCAAATATATTTTGGTGACATCAGTCTCATCCATTTTGATATTCAAATTGTTCAAACAATTGGTTGACTGTAAGGGGCAAGGAAAAAGAAAATATAATAAAGTGGTAAATCATATATGTAAAAAACAACAAATGTTTAATTTGTACGGAATTTTTTTTCCCGATTGTGTATCGTGCGCCATGTTTTGTTACAACAAACAACAGGGCTTACATAAATGATGTGAATATTGCGAGTTTGTAGAGTAATATTACATATTGCTAAACAATTCTATAACAAGTTTATATTAGAGCTAGTCTTCAAACATTTCCATGTCGATTTCTTCATCGTCTTCTTTGTCGTTTGTAGATTGAAGTTCTGGAGCAGTGATATTAGTTGCATTCATAATTTCTTGGGATTTTTCTGTGCTTTCCCTAACTACTTCACTAACTTCAGACTCATAATCCATATCTTCCCTTTCTATAACTTGTATAGATTGAACAAGCTCCTTTACTTCTTCCTTTGATACAGTAGCTTCTTCCTGTATCAATTCTTCAGATTCGTTTGGATTGAATACTTCAACTTGATCCTGAAATCTAACAGAAACTTCACGTGATGCAAGTTCAGATTCAAGCTCAGGCACAAGATTTTGTTTTAATTCTGACTTTGTTGTCAAAATATTAGGATTTTGAAATTCTTCCATATCACTAAGCTCAACATCAAAATCAATTTCTTCATCAACATTTTCAAATATAAAACTATCACCAGTATCCCCAAATCCATCACCACCGATTTGAATTTCATTAGCTTGAGCATATTTACTCTTTTCTTCAGCTATTTGTTTACGAAGTTTTTCCTGTTCAATGGTCCATTTAGCATTCCATTTTTCTTGTTTATGTAAATTATAAACTAATTCATGTAA
This sequence comes from Pichia sp. NRRL Y-12824, assembly GCA_030560915.1. Classification (NCBI taxonomy): domain Eukaryota; kingdom Fungi; phylum Ascomycota; class Pichiomycetes; order Pichiales; family Pichiaceae; genus Pichia; species Pichia sp. NRRL Y-12824. The sequence continues at coordinate 5,702 of JAKTWG010000028.1, read as the reverse complement.
TTGTTTGGTTCTATATTCATTCAATTCTGTACTTATTCCATCAGGAAGCTTTTTAAGATTAGTATAAAATCCGAATTTTCTACCAAAATCACTTTCTTTAGACTCAATTCTTGATAAAATTCTTTCTTCTTCTTCTTTACGTCTTTGATTTAAAATAAATACTCTTTGTTTAGCCATTTCTACTAAATCCATTTGTTGAGCGTTTCGTTTTCGTTGATCTTTTCCATCTTCTTCAACAACAGTAAAAGTTACATCTTTAACTTCATCAACTTCAGAAACTTCTTTACCTTCTTTAAATGTATCTTCAGGTTTAGCTTCAATCATTTTCTTTTCTTCTTCATGTTCTTTATCCTCATTTCCTTTATTCTTATTTTCATTTTCAATACTTTTATTATCATCAAAAAATGATGGAGCTATTTGAGGTTCATTTTTAACAATTATATGATCTAATGCTTTTTCACCAAGTCTACCTTCAGCAACCAGCTTTTCTCTCAAAATAATAGGATTTGTAATTCTTTGATTATATTTTGGTGTAGATTTAAAAGTATAATCTGGTGGTAAAGGAGGCATCCATTCAGGAATATAAATTTTACGTTTCTTCCTAGGAATCATATGATCTATCCACCATTGTTCTTCTGAATTTACTCCATCATTTTCGAAATTAAATAAACCTTGATCATTTCCAATATATGCAGTTTTAGCAATTTCTGCTTTATTAACAATATTTCTTAATTTTTCTTTATTTTGAGGATTGTATAAATTACAAAAATCATACATGTCATGAATACCTGATTTATTAAAAAATCCTTCTTTTTGTAAAAGATTTAAATCGTCTCTATTTGGTAATCTTCTTCTTTGAATTTCCATCAATCTTTGTAATCTCTGTGTTAAATTATGAAAATATTGATCTGCCCATTCACACATTAAAGAAATTGCATTTTCTTTAACTATTAAATCATTATCATTATGTTCTCTTCGTATACTTTCTTTCATAATTTCTAATACTGATAATTTGAGGATATCTGCCATTGGTTGGTTCGATGTTGTTTTCTTTTCGGTAATTTTAATGTTTTCAGAAATTGGTAATCCATAACTTATTAATAATTCATTTGAATATTTCAATCTATTCTCAAATTCAGATTTCAAATCAATTTCTTCTTTATTAATATCTTTCAAACTTCTCTTTTTAGTTACTAAAACTTCTGTATTTTCAATTGTTTTTTCTGTATCCAAAATATTTACCTCTCCCTGTGTTTTTCTATATGATTCATTAACTTGTTGAACAAAATCAGTAAGTAATCGTTCTATCAGTTCTGTTGGAATATCTTGCATTTTGATCGACAATCTCTCGGTTGCTGGTTTTTTCTTAGTAACCGATGCAGAAGATGGCGCAGAAGATGGAATACTACTGCTTGACATGGTTGTTATGTTCGAGTTTATTAAATAGTTTCTTTATTTAAACAACAAAATCTTATTTTAATCTTCTTCATTATTCGCATCAAGCATTAATGAATCACAAAATCAACATCAACATTTTCAAATTTCATTGCGCGTACATAAAAATAAAGAAAGAGTAAATTGTTATTATTACCATTAATGTTAATGTTTTTGATTATAATTTTAATTTTTACTTAAGAGTCATATATAAGAGATAAAGACAGACTATATACATACATACAAAATATTGTATAGATCTAGTTCATTTGAGGAGCACCTTGGACTGGGTTACCGTTTTGATCAACCATACCGTTTTGCATCATCATAATTTCTTCATTACCAGCGGTTTCAATTTGAATACCACAACCTAATTTAGAAGTGTTCTTAAATTGATTAATAGAACCATTGAAAATTAAACCAATAGTTGGTAAAATTCTGTGTTCGAGCATGAAAGAAACGTCACCATTTGATTCAAGTTGACCTCTGTAAATTGATTGTCTAAATTCGTATTTTGCACCTAAAACAGTATTTGCTTCGATTGTTGTTTGAATAGTTGGCATCATCATAGATTCAGACATAACTGGTTGTTGAGACGCTTGAATAGTGGTTTCTAAACCAGCTTCAAGATTTGGAGCAACTTTTCTCCAGAAAGAACCGACAATTGCACCTTGAGCTTGAAGTTGAGCAGAAGCAATCCAATCACCTGCGTTATATCTACCAGCTAAAGAAATAGCAGCTTGTGCAGGACCATTTGGATCCATAGCATTATAAACGGTTTCCATACCAAGAGATAATTTAGAAGTAATTGATTGCATTAAAGAACCAATTAATAAACCATTATATTTTGGACCAGTGAAATCAGGATTAAGAGCTTTTAATTGAACGGAAAAATCATTTCCTTGATATTCATGTTCTAATTGACACATTGAAGGTTGACCATGAGCTAATTGTAAAGAAATCTTAGAAACAATATGTTTATCCCAAGAGTAATTTAATCTACCAGTTAAAGAAAATTCATTATCGATAGTACCTTGAACTAAAGCTTGATCATTTGCAATGATTGAAGTGAAAGAGTATGCTGGTAATTTACTACCAACGGCAAAACTGTGAGCGATTTGGAAAACTGGATTCATTGCAAAAGTCTTGTTAATATCAGCCTTTAAACCAGTGAATTGGTAAAGACTTAAAAAGACATCCTTGGAAACTTCTTTGTTGATGTTTTCCATAATACCTGGATTAACCAAATCTAAAGACTTTCTGTGTTGAATAATGGTTTGAGAAACAGAAGCCAAAAATTGAGAAACTGGGTTAGTTGTGAAAAAACCAGGTTCAGATGCAGTTGATGCAACTGGGAAGACACCTTGAAGAGGGGATAAGTTTTTGATTTCACCTAAGTTGACAGCAGGAGAGGCCATTATGGATGTAATGTAATGTGTGATAAATGATACAAGCTAACTCTAAGTCCAGGCCGCAGCACTCTGTCCCTCCCTCCCAGCTTCGGCCCCATTTCCAGCTCCAGGGCCTGTTCTTTCCCGTCTGTGCTCTTCCAATTCTCGCACTGCCGTCGTCGAAAAGCGCAAGGCGAGAAAGTGGAAAGTTCTGCGTTGCGGTGCACGGGTGTGAGAGCGGTAGCCGACATGTTTCTGTCACACTTTATATACTTTCTACATAGTTCACACGGTCAGCGGCGGGCCCTCATCTGAGCAGCAACCGCTGCCAAGCACGTCTGCTTGGCCTCGATCCTCTGAGTGCACGCTGTCTGCGTGTCTTCGCCGTGAGAGTACCCGTAGGTCGTCTCCATCCGCCGCAGATCGGCCTTCACACATTCTCGTTGTTCGGTCAGACGAGTAAGACGCACACGAATACGTCCACAAGCATTGTCTACGTCTTTGATTGCCAGTTCTCCGTTCTTTACCTGTTCCATGACATCAAGAAGAAGAGGAACAAGCTCAAGTCGAGTGTTTTCCATCTTCGCTATCGTGTCTTGTATCTTTTGTAACTCCTCAATCCGTTCCTTCTCATTATCTCCTTCCAAAATAACAGGTAATGCAGCATCTGTTGTGGTCAACACTGGTGTTTCTAATGGAACCACCGCCTCTTTATCCACATCCATTATATCATTACTTTCAATCACTTCATGGATACCCAACATTGGCGTCTGTCTATCCACAACCACTTGTGGTGTTAAACTAGACACTGGTGCCATTGCAGGTACTGCAGGTGTAGGAATCGCTGAATTGGCAGCTGAATTAGAAGCCGATAAGGAAACGGAAACCGGTGTTTGTTCTTGTGTTATCGGAGACATTGAATTTCCAAGTCTTGCTCCTGTATTGGGAAGAACTTCGTTGGCCAACTCACCGTTTAAAGCCGGTGCGTTCCCGGTACTGATACCGTTAACTAATCCTGGGGAATTTTCCATGCTATGGAGTGGTCTATCTGGTTTCACAGAGATAGGAATATATTATCGTGATTGGACATTTGGGATGCATGAAAGGAAAAATAATCAAAAATGCGAAATTCGCGAGAGAGGAGAAAAGCAAATTTGAGAACAAGAAAAATAATGAGTTTTACTAGATGGGAGAATAGAAGGACTGAGTATTCTTTTTTCACAACGTTTCAAGAAGCAAGCTCAAAATACATGGGTGAAAAGTAAAGTTATTCGAATAGAAAAAGGTATGAATAAAATTTTACAAAAAAAACTATGTTACGTAAATATCACGTGACCTTAAATAAAAATTGATAATTAGATTTTTATATTTGGTATAACAATCGTTCACTTAGTGGAGTGCCCTAGAAAAAATTGTAATAGGGGCATTTGCTTTGTGTTTGCACGTGTATTTTATATACTTCATTGTATGCACGGTGATTGTTATACGTAGGTTGATCAATTCACTTGATAGTTGTTTTCCATTGTTCAAGGCTACTGAAAAATTTTGGTGGACAATCTTTTTTTGCTGTATATAATGTTATAGATAGTAAAAAATTATGCACGTGTACTTGCGTGGTTTGTCTGACATGAACGAGGTAGTATCATGTTTCAATACGTATGAAAGGCGATGATATGATGCACTAGCCTGTATATTTGTATCATTTTCTTCTTCGATGTGTGAAATATTTTCTCGAAAATTTTCTAAACCTGTATATACTGATCGTTTAACTTGATTTGTAGATATATGTGATGAGTGGATCAGTAGCTGAATTCAGGTGTCTGGTATATATTTTATTGGTATTGTCATGTTGATAAATGTTAATGTGCGTTTTTCAATTGATATAAAATGAAGCTTCCATTATCGTGATAATATTACATTTAATCGTTGTCATCAAATAAATAACAAAGATAAGATTAAAACGATCATGTGATGATAATGAAAAACATATCAAGTAAGATAATTTATTTGTTGCTACCCAATCTCCTTACAAAGGTAACGATTTCACACGTTGACCAAGAATCAATTATCATAATTGTTTTAATTGGTCAGACTGTATACTGGACAAATCCCATAAGAGTATCATTCCATACTATGGTAGCAGGCTTAATTCTGATGTTTATCTTTGTTGTGTTAGTGGCTTGTTCCAAGAACATAGGAAGAATGTTCTAGAACCAGTTTATGAAAAGTTCTGGAAAGACTTTCAGAAGGTTTTAGAATTTATCCAACCAATGTTCTAGAAAGGAGTTCAGCCACCTTGACTAACCTAATCATTGGATATAAGTAAGAGAGGGGAAGCTCTCTTACTAGTTTGTTATTAATCTTATGTTATAATTTATATCTTATATTAATATATTTTGTAAGAAACATTTATATTATCTAAGATATGTTGAAGCCTTGTAATCCTTAATGTTTGAGAGCTCTTTTAGGATCGTTATCTTGCGTAGCAAAATACTTCCTAATGCCGAAGGTCCAATCTTATTATATCAACAACTATCCGAGGCTGCAACTTCTCCCTGAAACTCTTTATATCCTATCCATTGATTAATTCCATAATTTTTCACAAAGCCAAAACGTCTTACCTAAGCATAAGGCACATGCTAAAGACACATTTGGCCAATTGACGATATAATTTGATGCAATATTTCTAGCTCTCTAATATTTTTTTCAAACACGCACGTGATCAATAAAAGTTTGACATAAAGATTTTATATTTTTAAATGGCATGTAAAAGGGACGGTTCCTAATTGAGTAATTAATTATGTAATGTTAAAACGTTGAATCTTTGTCAAGGAATATAATAGCAGGAGGTAATACTCAAACTACTATGCGATGGCA